>VZTL01025521.1:59748-108493 GCA_013400535.1 Scopus umbretta | reverse complement strand
ACCCCGGCCCGCCTTACTTCGGCGTGGAGAAAGTGCTAGAAGCGGCGGTAGCGGCCTCCGGCCCGGCCCGGCCCTCGCTCCCCTGCTGGGTGTGTGGGGCGTAAAGCCTACCGCCGTTTTGATATTCAACGTAAGCGTTAGAGGCTTATTTTTAAAATTTCGGTATGATCATAGGACTGTCAGGAAACCCGCCTGTCTGCCGATTGCCTCTCCGCGGTGTGGACCAGTTCTTGAACCTGTCCAGCGAAGTTGGTTATAAACACACAGGGCGCTTTATCTTTTATTCGTAACCTGACAGTTTCTCCACACAATGTCTTTGGGCTAGAACATCTCTGAACGAGGAAACAAAAAACAGCCGCCTTGAAATACTAGAAATCACGAGGAGTCCAAACAGCCTTTCAGCCTGGTAAACAGCCAGCCGGGAGCCTCGTGGATAACCGGGAGGTGCATCACAGTTATCTTTCAAACAATGCAAATACTGAGCAAAATAGTCAGCAGAATGTCTGCAGTCTGTTTGGTTTTGATGACTTAATTTCTTTGGTTTTCCATCTGTTTCAGAATGATTTGGACCCCAGTGCAGCAAAGTTTCCAAGTACCTGCCTAATTTCAAGCACGCTTAAATTATCTTTAGATCTACTGCACTGTAAGTGGGGAATCATTCGCATCAGGTGGTTGCACACGTAAGTTTCTGAATTGAGCTTTATTTACCAACCTTGCTCAGTTTACAGTGAACTCCTAGGGAAAGAAGCTTAGAGTTTAATCTTTGAACTATGGCCATAAAAGGTTCAAGACGCAGTGTCACATTGGTTCTATCTGTAACGAGACTTACTGAGGAAAAGACAGGATAGCAGGAGGGTTTTGGTTTTTACATGCAAAGCCGAGATGTTTCCAGACAGGATAAAGCCTTGAGCAACATGGGCTGATCTTGTAGCTGATCGTGCTTCGAGCAGGAGATTGGTCTAGAAACATCCTGAGAGCCCTTTCAACCTGAAGTATCCCGTGACTCAGTCTATCACAGTAAAGGGAAGAGCAGTACACACTATTCAAAACCAAAGATTTTCGAGGAGGAGGAGAGGCAGGTTCACAGTAAATGACAGTATCATTTATTTCTGTTTTTTCCACTTACGTTTTAGCTGAAAACAGTCATTGATACCTATAAGCAAGCCAAAAGATGGCCCAAAATATTCTTCTATATATGGTATCTTTGACTGTCTTTCCTTTTGTGATCAACTCTTCATGCATTGTAAGATGCAAGTACAGCAAAGCAACTTGAATGACCAAGTACGATGCTAATGGCTCCTGATACGCATGTAGGAGAGACTTGTATGCAGCTCCTCTGAGAGGACAGCAAAGCACACATCTTGCAAGCCTACAAAAGAGAAAGCTAAAAATGGCAAGAAAAATCTGGTTTCTGAATTGCTCCGTGGCAAATGGCGTTTCTAACTTCAGCCTGCCTCAGAGCAATGGCAGTGCTCAGATCCCTAGGTTGCAGTCAGCCCTGGGATGGTTCCTGTGTCTAGGCTGCCTGGGCAGAGTGCAGACAGCTGTGCAAGCGTTGTTTCAGCGTTGGTGTGCCCTGAGCAGCACACGGGGACCTAGCAGGAGTGACCGTTTCTGAGGGAGAGTCTGCCAAATCTATCAATACATTAGTTTTAAATAAACAGTAAGTATAAGAAGACAAAACTGCAAAAAGTCTGCTACAGTTGCATAAAGATGCCTGCCTCTGGAAAGTCACGTAAAAAGTGAGTGCTGTGTCATATACCCAGTCCCCATCTACCTCCTTGCAAAGAGGTCTCTGGACCGTCCTTCTTCAGTGCAGGTAGGTGTATCTAGCACATTTAACCTAATACATTCCCGTCACTGCAATAAAATCAACTCATCTGAAAAAATGACTGGAAATACTTGTGAACTTTCTGCACTGTCCAAATGTAATAATAGTACTCGTGTTCAGCATTGTCTGTGAATAAAGCTTTTGCTCAGATGTCTAATCTAGAAAATGCATACAGAAGTATCTTTGCTACATGTATAATCTTTTGGCAGATTTCTTTCTCTTAAATATAGGAGTCGGTGGTAGTATTTACTTTTCATGTTTCAGTTAGACGGTTTACATAAGGAAGAACTAGACCTACAGTTAAGGGCTGTTTCTGAGCTCAGAAGATCTAACAGAAGTAGCTATGACAAGCAGGGTGGTGTAGGAGACAAAGCTGGCCTTAGACAATGCAGAGCTCCTGAAATGGAAGCTGAGGTTGTAAGCTGTTCTCCTGCCAAAATCTGAGCCCCGAGGTAGTCCGAGTCCCCACCTTCACCTGCACTATCCGCACCTGCCTAACAAACACCTCAGACCTGTGCCTTTCTTCATTTTCTTATAATATGACTCACTTCCCAAAAGAAGAATCCCAAACCCATTCCTGGAAATCTCCTTAATTCCCTACTTCCTACCTCCCAAACAAACCACTGGTGTGGTGTCCGTAGCTGGCTGGTGGTGTCCAGGGCAGCGGCATGCAGGTATATGATGATGCAGGCCCTGGATCCAGAGGAACCTGTTACTGCATGTCACCATTCTCCTCATGTCCCTTTGCACTTACCCTACAGTGAGTTGAAGGTATTTGAGATTACTGTAAGTACATCTGCTGGGTTGGGGCTAAATCCTGCCTGAGGACAGTCACGACAGCTCAGTTATAGCATAGTAGTGTGCTTGAGAGAAGTTGACTTAAACAGAAATGCAGTGCCCTAGAAGAGTTGCTAGGACTACTTTTCCCTAAGGCCAGCTCTGACATAAGTCATAGCGTAATTAAGGTGGTATCCATCCATCTACTATAGGGACATTTAGGATACCTTCGTAATCAGCAGTGAGCAGAAGAAATTTGAGAGCATGAGTCAGTGGAGATGTTAATTTTGGGCTGAGACAAACTGTGCTCTAGAAACACCGGCTTCTCTCACTTGAATATAAAGGGAGCCTATGGGACCCAGTTCAGGTGTAGAGGTCTGCAGTGGTGACACCGGCTTTCAGATGGATGAATCCAACCTTAACTGCTTGGCGATGAGAGAATGATACATGTTTTTACCTTGCAGCTCACTATAATTAATGTTATGATAATGTATGATTGAGTATGCATTATGGCATATAGCAAGGACAGACTTTATTTCTGCATGACAGGCTTTTAGCCTGGTAGATACGTGGCTGTGAAACAAGACAATGTCATAGAATCATAGACTTATTAAGGTTGGAAAAGAGCTCTAAGATCATCTAGTCCAACCGACAACCCAACAACACCATGCCTACTAAACCATGTCCTGAAGTGCCACATCAACACATTTTTTGAATACCTCCAGGGATGGGGACTCCACTACCTCCCTGGGAAGCCTATTCCAATGCCTCACCACTCTTTCAGTAAAGAAATTTTTCCTAATATCCAATCTAAACCTCCCTTGGTGCAACTTGAAGCCATTACCCCTCGTCCTATCGCTGGTTGCTTGGGCAAAGAGGCCAACACCCTCCTCACTACACCCTCCTTTCAGGGAGTTGTAGAGAGGGATAAGGTCTCCCCTCAGCCTCCTCTTCTCCAAACTAAACAACTCCAGTTCCCTCAGCTGCTCCTTTTAAGACTTGTTCTCCAGGCCCTTCACCAATTTCGTTGCCCTTCTCTGGACACGCTCCAGCACCTCGATGTCCTTCTTGTAGTGAGGGGCCCAAAAGTGGCCTCACCAGTGCCGAGTACAGGGGCACGATCACTTCCCTACTCCTGCTGGCCACACTACTCCCGATACAATCCAGGATGTCCTATCATTTGGCAACTAATGTGTAGTCAGTAACCAGAAAGCTAATAAAACACTGTCCTTATTTTCCACCACTAACATTTTCCATGTTAATGTATCTGCACATCTATGTCTGCATCATTGTAAAGGACAGATGTAAGGAAATTGTCCCCAGCTGCATTTGCATATAGGCTCCACCAAGTGGAGTTGTATATATATTATATTCTCTCTATCACTGCTATACCACTATCACTGGTATCCAGCTATACCACCAAATGTATACAGCTTTTCCAAAATGAAAAATTGGTATTACCTTTCTCCCTGATTAGATGCTGGAGAAAGTCTTATGTGTTGTGGGTTAACCAAAGCAGGCAGCTAAGGTCCACACAGCTGCTCGCTCATTCCTCCCCAGCAGGACGGGAGAGAGAATCGGACAGGCAAGAGTGAGAAAACATGTGGGTTGAGAGAAAGACAGTTTCATAAGCAAAGTGGGAGGAAAGATAATAATAAAACAAAATAAAACAAAACCCAAACAAGTGATGCAAAAAGCAATTATTCACCACCAGCCAACTGATGCCTAGCCAGTCTCCGGGCTACAGCCTCCTGGAAAATGCCCCCCAACTTTCATTGCTGAGCACAACGCCATTATGATATGGGACATCCCCTGGGTCAGCTGGGATCAGCTGTCCTGGCTGTGTCCCTCCCAACTTCTTGTGCACCCCCAGCCTGCTGGCGGCAGGGACAGCGTGAGAAACAGAGAAGGCCTTGATGCTGGGCAAGCACTGCTCAGCGATAGCTAAACATCAACATCAACATCGGTGCGTTATCAGCACTGTTTTGCTCACAGATCCAAAACACGGCCCCATGCCAGCTGCTATGGAGAAAATTAACTCCATCCCAGCCAGAACCAGTACAATGTGTCACCAAGCATAAAACATGACAAACATACCTGAGGCCACTGCAGGGATGGCGGGTGTCAGGGATCTGTGTAAGGCAGTAACATCCCTTCTGGTAAATTGTCGAGCACGGCAGTAATTTCTGCGCGTAAGCGCCCAAGCCTTTAATGAGAAGTTCAGAGGGATCAGGAGGGCAAGCACAAATGATTGCTTTTATAGAGGGCCTGGGTCCATGAAAGCTTTGAGCAGGAAGAGAGGCATGTGTTTGTTTCTGAATTGCAGCCAGGTTACTTTAAATACTTCTGTGAGGAGTCTCGGTGACTGCAGCCCAGGGCTGTGGGGCGATGTCAGTCCAGTTACTGCTCAGCACCTGGCTGTCAGCAGCTGTTCTCCAGGTCTGTGGGCCAGGAGCTCTGGGCTAAAATGTCTCAAGCGTCAAGCAGGAGTAAGGCTGCGAAGTGAAAGAAATTCAGAGCAGCTCAGAGCTGAGTTGGGAATGGGGGAAAGACGCCAAATCTTTCTTTACTTAATGTAAAGGCTGGAAAAGTTATGTTCTCTTATTCCCTTCTCCACAAGGAGGGGATATTTCGGCTAGGAGATGTAATGACTAAGGACTGCTGAGGTGGAGACAGGCTGAAGGATGCGAACTCTGGGTTTGACCTGTGATGAAGCTCAGCTGGAGAGGGGTAAGACTGAAGCTATCCAGATAAAAAGGTCAGGCTTATGAGAGGGGCTGCTCTGCCAAGGACTGCTTTTGTGCGTACTGACTGCCAGCTACGACTCTGTAATTGCTACGAACTACAGCCAAGTCCCCCAGCATGTAAAAAACAAACACTACAGAATGCAATGGCTTTTCTGGAAGTCTGTAGGTGGAAGTGTTAAAGTGCTAAAATGTAGCTTTGAAGGCCTGCCTTGAGAGTCTCAGTTCTGAAGAGTGTGGCCATGGTTTTCTTGAATTCAGATCTGTCTGGCAGGATGCTTAAAGATTCTTCACCTCGTTCCTCTGCAAAATTGTGTCCACCATATGGTGATGGTGTCTATCAGAGGCACAGCGATAGTATGCTTTGTTTCATGGTAGAACTAGGACAAACAGTGACTTTTCTCTTCCCACAAAGAAAGGCAGGAGGGGTGTCATTGACGAGGGTGTCTTAGTTTCCAATGAAATGATATACTATTGGCTTTTACTTGATATGAAAGCTTGCAAGGCTTGTCTCAATGGATAAGGAAGACAGTATATTGACATCTGGGCAATCGGCATGTGTCTCCTTTCCCTCAAATGCTTTCTTTGGTGATGTTAGCAAACCACCCTTTTTCCTCTATAGGCAGGAACATCTTTCTAGTCTAGTCTAGTGGAAGAGAACAATCCCTCCTTCCTTCCTCTGTTTTTGTTCTGTTAATTTATACATTTTTGGGATTAGTGTTTTTATGTAGAGAGGTAAAATATACATCTCAGTAAGAGGACTTCATTTTGTGCAATGTTTTCACGTAATACATATAATAGCTAATAATAATGAATTCTAATTTTGATGTAGCACTTGGATGATCTGTGTTAAGGACTTACACCCCTACTTACAGTTTCATCCAGTTGATGCTTTCCTCAGATTAACAGGCACAAGAGAAAACAAGATGAGCCATATGAATTAAACAGCTGGTTGCAAGAGAATTAAATAGCAGCACTTGACCCTCGCAGTACACTCTCTTGTACAGCACTGTGCCTCTTCCCAAGTGCTGTGTTGTGCCAGGCCATCCCGGGGTGACCCCAGTCTGCTTCTCCCCTGCAGTCTTCAGTTGCTTCAGTCACAACTTAATTAGCAAACCCTCTCCTTCGACTTGCTTTTGAATACTCCTCAGCCATACATAGCACCCAGAAAGCATTCACAGCCTCTCCTCTGGGACTGTTGGAAGAGTTTCCTTTAGGTAGGCCGAGTTTCTTGTGAAACAAAATAAAGGGCCACTCCAAATCATCCCCTGAGCGCTATCTACTCTTAAGCCAGGGGAGAATAGGGGGAAAAGAGAAGAGAGCTGAAGAATGTTGTCAGTCAGTTGAAAGGCTATCAAGACAGTCACTCACTAGTACTTTTAAGGTGGTAGAGATGCACTGCCTTATGCATATGGGGTGCTGAGGGAAAGGCATGGGCCACCTCCCAAATACCTCTTTACATCAGTGGTCTCCATCCTCAATGACAAAACCTTTTCAGGGAAAGGACAGAATATATGCCTTAGGGAGCTGCTGAGGAGGGACCTAACTTCTTGACCAAGTCTGTTGTCACCTGTGGTCTCTTTACACACTAGCATGGCTTTGGTGTTTCTCAGGGGAATACGAGGAGCAAATGAAGAAATTGGCTTGCCTGCTGAAGTGAGCAGTAGGCCTCTGCCAGAAGGGAAGAGAAAGAGCTTTTGTGTCTGTTGCGGAAAAAAAGGAGCTCTTCCTGCTTGCATTACAACAGAGGTACCTGTAGACAAGGACTCTTGTGTGAAGGGGGTTTATTGTGAACTGTTGTTACTCCTCCTCCAGTCCAGCAGCACAAACCCTCTTAAGCTATGTCCATCTTATCTTCTTTTGAGGGGAGGGAAGAGGGGATGGATAGTGATGGGGGTTAACCCAGATGTAAAAGGCATTCCTTCAGCCTGTCTTTTTTATGCAAATGACAACCTTTAGCAGAATTTAAAGTAGTTGACACTTGAAATCAGTGAACAACAAAGCCACATCATTAAAAAAATAAAAAGCTGTTTAGCTAACTCAGTCACCGAATCCTGAAAGATGCTTGCTTTGTTCCAGACATCTGACTTTGTCCTGTACTCTTGCTGTATCTTAAGAGTAGTTTTCCCATTAAATATTTCCATCTGATTTTTATATACATATTCACCCCCACCTACATAAATTCTGAAATAAGGTGTGCTCAGCTCAGTATGTTCTCTGAAAACTCTACTTCCATAACAAAAATGTCTTAAGTAGTACAAGCTACCCTGAACTTCTGTACATCAGCAGGGACATGTGTATCACATATTTACACCAACTTGTGCTAAAGGATTTACTTCCTCGCCTACGTGTGCACACTCTTGAGAAGTGTGGGGATTTTCTTTTTAGTTAGAGAAGTGCCCTGAAGTAAAGCCTCAGCTGCAGACAGTTTGTGAGAAGTTCAAGAACGGTTCTTCTGTTAGAGCTTCTTCAGCTCGGGAGCAATGTTGGCACAGAGCTGCTGCCGGCCCAGTTAAGTGAAGCCAAAAGCCTGTGGTCCCTGGATTGCCCTGAGAACTGCCTGCCTATCTAATTCCATCCTGAAGTGGGCTGGCTGTGCGGAACTGCACGGGAAAGACATATTCTGCATCTGAGCCAGTCCCAAACTACCTCCTCTTCATCACTCCTAAGGTCTATGGCATGTCTTAGAGTTCCTAGCCACTATAAAAATATATGTATATATCTGTCTGTTTGGTGTGCAGCTCTGGCAGGCTGGTGATTCAGAAGTGACTCAGAGCAGCAAAGCTCTGCCACTTCCCAGTGTGACCATGGTAGATCTAAAGCCTCACAGACCTAGATCTGAGCTGCTCTTGCTGCTCCACTCTGTAACAGCGAGTGGAAGCATTATCCCTTATTCATGCTGGTGGAATTCAGTATGTGCTTTTTAGCTGCTGAGATCTCCAAAGTCTTGCCTGTACCAATTCCTATGTTAGTAACAAATTAGCAGTAGCTATTCACTTGTACTTGTAAGACAAGGCTTTGATTTCAAAATATGTAAGAATGAGAGACATAACCCCACATTAATAACCACTTTCCAGAAGTACATCTGGCAGAACATAACCCTTACTTAAGTTTTAATTCTGTCACAAAGTGTTTTACACATGGTGACCACCCAGTGTATCGCTAATGCAAAGCAGTTGGGTTGTACGTGCTGCTCTCCCCAGCTGGGGGACGCAGCAGTGCAGGGGCCCAATGGCTCTGGCACGGCTGTAGATGTCACCCGTGGAAAGTTATTAGTCTTGGCTCAACTGCAAGCAATTAATATTAAAACCACAGTGAAACAAGCTCAGTCGGGAAACATCGTCCCTTCCAGACTTGCCTCTGCCCCGAGCCACTCTCAGAGCCTAACTCTATAGTGCCTCCTGTGCGTCTTCAGAGGCTGGTCTCGGAGCATCAGCAGCGGCGAGAAAGGGAGGCTTTTCTCCCTCTCTGCTCCAGCATTTTTTCCATGCTATTCAAGGAGGAGGATACTTCCAACCCCACACCTTCAGGGAAATGTTTAGACAGTGTTTGTCACTGATGGAGAAACTGTTTTTCTGAAGATCAGTTTAACGAGCACTGTTTTGTTTATGCAAAGCACACGTGGCTATGAAGAACATCGTTTGGCCCTTGAGCCTTATTGTTTTAATGGAGGTGCTTAGCTTATGAATGCGCACGCTGCAACAAATCCCTGTCTCAGTGGGAAAAAATATTTAGATGGTGAGGGGAACTACACTATGGATCAGAAAAACAATGGGACTGTATCACATTCTGCAGCTGCAAATATAAACGCAAACTACGCCGCTCTTTCCAGTGTATGTTTATACACGTAGGGCAAAATTCCCATTGAGTGCATTTGCAGCCTGGGCTTTTCTAGCTGTATTTAGGACATTAGACACCAGACTTTTGTCTCGTGTTTCAGAGACAAAGCGCTGGCCTTCTGCTGCTAGTAAACCTAGCATTTCCAACTTTATCTTAGCTTTCTGCACCTCTTAATGAATGTGTATTAGTGGGTGTGAATGTGTATATATGCATATATAGTAAAGGAATGGGCTAGCCATTCTGGCCCAAGACGTGGGTTTCCTGACTGCCTCACCAGGAACTGTAGTGCTGTACCACCTCAGCTGCCCGTCGGGAAGCAGAATTGGCAGGACAGCAATTCCAGGGAAAGCTCCAAGGTGTGAGAGCACCAGGGCTGAAACACAGCAACTGCCGGTGTTGGAGAGGTGTTGGCCTAAAACATCTAAGCTGTGCTTTATTTTGTGCTGTTTGAACAACTGCCTTCTCAAAATATGGAAAAATTGTAGCCTCGAAGGCAAGTGGTATTCCAAAATCTCTGTTTCATATTCCTATTTCTCAGATGTAGAAAAATATTGCAGATCATACTTTTCAGTAGCCATGAGAAAGCAGGGCAATACTTCCCATTTTAAACTCCCAAGGCAAGAAAATCTAGCTACACCTTAGCTATGCAAGCGTGAGCTCTTCTCTTTATTTGACTACCTATAATTACACCTTGCTCTGTGGCAACTTTTGAGTCTTTCTGTCTGCCAGAGCCACATAAAACAGTAAACTGAGTTTGCTGAAAAGTCAGCTCTGAAAGTACCTACTGCCTTCTAGCAGAGTGCCTAAGCAGCTGCTGTAGGATTTAGAAACTCTGCATCAATAGCAGCTTTTTCTTACAAACAGCAGCTTTCCCTTTCCTGGCCCTTCCAGCTAGAAGGTAGTCCAAAATGGACTGTTCTCCTGCAGAGGTCACTTGGTATGTTCTCCTATGTCAATATTGTGATTGTTTGCAAGCTAACACAGTCATCCTGCTCGCCTCCCCCAGAACTTGCCTGTAATGATAAAAAAAATGGCGCTGCCCCTGTCTGGATGAGTGGGTAAGCTTGGTAAGCGCATCATGTAATCAGGGAGTTTATATGCCTGGGAGCCAGGCCAGACCACCTTTCCTTCAACTCACTCATAGGAAATCCCAATATACTGCTGTGTAACAGGCAGGGAAAGGAGAAATCGGAGAATTGTGTCCAGTTTGATGTGTAAGAGATCATTTATAAATTATTTTACAACTATTCCTGGATGCAAGGCTTTGCATTCCTGCAGAGCTAGACAGAAACTTGGAAATTGTCATTCTGCCTTGCTTGGCATGTCAAGAAATCAACAAACTGCTGGCCTGCAAATTGCTCCAGAGTGAACTTGTACCCATACAGCCTTCATTAGTGTAGTGGTAACGTGCCCAAGACAGCTAATGCAGTGGATAGGAGAGGGCTCCATGAGTGTAACAGGAGGCCTTGATTTAGTTCCTGGCTTGATTAAACTACTGGACTAATCTTATCTGAGACTGATGTCTCACGGTCTTTGCTTCTCCATAAATAACACAGGGAAATTCCTCCATGGCAGAATTAGTCTTTCACTATATGCTTGCCCAGGGAGCACTAATGAGACAGGAACTCAAAATAACAGGAGCAATACATGCTTTCACACAAGTCCTGGGAAGCAATGCGTCCGGGGGGCTGAACCCTCTGAGCATGTTCAAGCCTATAATGAAAGATTATATCCTACAAGTTTAATTTTTAAATCTCCTAGCTGCATGTGTAATGTGCGTGGTGGTTTTCGTTCTGGAAAAATGATTTGATGTAGTATTTTAAGATGGAGACTTAATGTCACAGCGAGTAGTGTATGCGAGAGAAACAGTTCCAAAGAAAATTACCATTCTGCTGTAACTAAATTTTTCTAATTAAATTTCTATGTTAAGCTTGGGTTTATGATCAATATATTCAGAAAACAGTTATTTGACGGTGTAGGCTCCTCTGAAATATGGAAGTACAGTTGCACCACTAGATGGTAGACTTGCTTATTTCATAGTCACCTCTTTTCTACTTTCCTCTGCAGCGACAGTTTCTCAAGAGATGGGATCGTTGTGTAGTTTTACTATCCCCCTACAAAGACTAACCCTTAAGTAAAAGCTGGTATATAGAAGAAAGCAGGGGGAGAACCTATGCACTTCCCCTGAGAGCATTCGGGGCACAGCCAGTCCCGGAGCAGGGTCTGCAGACCTGAGCCACACTGAGGAAGGCTGGGTGCAGGGGATTACTTGCCAGTGGAGACTCCTATGGGCAGTCATTCCCTGTTGCAAAGTCAGGTGGGCTTTGACCAAAATTAATTTGCAGTCATAGTTCAAACATAGAAACAGCAAGATGACGACGAAATTATTTTGGTATGAGCTCTTTTTTTTCCGTTACGTTTATAAACTCTATCTCACAAGATGTTTGTGTCTTATGCACAGAGGCAGTTAAGTACTCTGTATCAATTCCTGAAGGCCACAACTGCAGGAACTCTTTCATTGTACTTGGAAAGTTAACACATTGGATCACTCTAAACCCAGAGATCTATATTTGATGAGGCTGGCTGAGCCTACGCAAGCAGTACATCCACCTGGAAACATTTCTGAGAAGTCCGAGTGTATTGAGGGGCTGTCCATTTAGGATGTATATGAAAATCCTTATTTAGTTTCCCTGACACTTTTTTTATGACTCTGCTTACTACACTTATATGTATATAAGTGTATATTACTACACTTATATTATATAGACTATGTAGCTAAATGTTAATCATAATTTTAACCACATAGCGAAAACCACAATGCAGTGCTTTTTCACTTCTCATCAAAGGAACGTGAAGTTATGAGCATCTTGCCTGGCCATTTCTGTCAGGGAAATATATTAATAGGCTATTCACTAATAATCTCGGGTAACCCGATAGTTGTCTTGCATCTCTCCAATACATAAAGTGCAAATTCCGGGGAGAGTTCTGCTCCAGTATGCCGTCAAAGCATAAAAGCTTTCCCTCCTGCTGGATGACGTGCTTTGCTGAAGAGGGAAGCACCCTGATTTGCAAACACTGGGATTTAATGAATCACCTTTGGATGTCTGAGGAGGTCGTCGGTCCTTCTGGAACTGGTCGTGATGATGTGTTTCTGTTACAGATCATTAGAACTATTTGGAGGCTTTTTTGGAGCTTCATCATAGTTCTGGATCTAAAAATATCAACTAAAATGTGAGTTTTAGCTTATAAAAGTGTTGCTCTTTAAACAAATTAGAAGATTAAATCACATCCAATTTTAAGACAAATGGAAAAAAAGTGGGTACCACTACAAATAAGAACAATACATTTAAGAGTAAGTTATTAAGTATTAAAGTATAATTTCCAGGTGCTTTGCTCTGAATTATTACATCTTTGCCTAATTGTTGCTTCTTCTTGCTCATCACTGTAGTGCTTATAATTGCAAATTTTTTTTTCTCTTCTTTAGGCTGGTGGATGTCAATATGATCCTCTAAAACCATAAATTCTTCTAATTGAAGATGCTATATTCCTATTCATCTTAATGAACTCTTTAATTGTGCTCAGTTCATGAGCGTTCTGCTGTTATCAGGAGCACAGCTGTAAAGCCGGGCAACAAAATACTGAAGAAGGTTCTGGAATGCATAGGAAAAATCATCCCTTACAGATAAATAGATTTGCCACTATAAACGGTGCAATAAATTTTAAGTGGACTTGGGCACTTCAATAGGATTGCTAAATGTGTTTTTGTTTAAGAGAAAATGAGATCGGCCATTTCATTATTGTTAAGTCTTCTCTGACCTCCTTGTGTCTTGGGTCACTCCAATACAGCACTGTATTTTACTGCTGATTGTTTTGCATCTGCTGTTCCACGGACTTGGTAAGATTGTTAGAAGGTGCAGGAGTAGAAAGTCTGTTAGCAGTTACATGCTTTCCAACAAGCTACCATCCCATGTTAAATTTTTTGCCTCAGCAATGAGCAGTTCCTTCCCCTGTAATCTCAAAAGTCCGTTTTGACGGAACAGACAAAATCCCACATATTGGGAAGGCTTTAAACAGAAGGATCCTCCCGTGGGTGCATTCTTTTAAGCCCCACAACTAACTGTCCGTGAGGTTGCTGTGATTCTCCGCTCATTCCGCTCAAGATGGAGGATTCACTCTCAAACTTACTCTAAACCTTACTGCAAGCGCGAGGTTTCCAAGACTGGTCCCTTTGCTTGTTTTCCTCACTTGAGAACGCCCCCCCGTTTCTTTCCGTCCGCGCTGGCTACGTCGCTGTCGAGACCCACCAGAACACCGCTGCCTGGGGCGCCGCGCTGCGCTGGAGTCAAGCGCCCTCCGTGAGACCGCGACTAGAGGGCTTCGCGGACGGTCATCACCCGCGTGCGCGTTCAACCCGCCCCGCGTTGCTACTGGAGCCTGCGTCCGGTGTGAGAAACAACCCATCCTTCTCGGTGGGCTTCCAAACCGAGTCAGCTCTCTGGCTCCCGTTGTAGCTGGAAGAGCGCTGGGATACAGCAGGTGGCACTTCGGGAGCGTAACTGCTACTGCCTCACCTTGATCGGGGTATTATTACATTTGCCTACGCGAGCCTGACTCTTCTAAAGAGAAAAAAAAAAAAAAAGATTTTTCGGATTTTTCAGGGGCANCCGGCCTCGGGCGTGCGGGGCCGGGAGCGGCCTGCGGCTGCCGCCGCCAGCCCGCCGCCCCGAGCCCGCTGCTTTCCCTCCGGTCGCGCAGAAGCGCCGCGGTGCTGCCGCTGCTGCAGGGAGCNCGGTGGGCTTCCAAACCGAGTCAGCTCTCTGGCTCCCGTTGTAGCTGGAAGAGCGCTGGGATACAGCAGGTGGCACTTCGGGAGCGTAACTGCTACTGCCTCACCTTGATCGGGGTATTATTACATTTGCCTACGCGAGCCTGACTCTTCTAAAGAAAAAAAAAAAAAAAAGATTTTTCGGATTTTTCAGGGGCACGCCTGCCCCCACGCATGAAGCCTACCCCTTCACAGGGGGCCAGCTGCTCTGGAAGACACCGATCAGCCGCTGCCCAGAAGCCCGCCCGCGCCGCAGCGCTGAGGGGGCGCCGGGCGNTTATTAGAGTGGGCTTTGCGAGTTCAGCTCCGCGATTAAACCACGCTTGAGGATTGCACGCGGGGTTGCAGGTAGGAGTGTGAAAAAATACAGTACTCGGAACAAAACCCCATTTAATCCCACTTGAAGTTCTCGGGACTTCGTGTGGGTCCTGTGACAGCAGCGGAGCTACTTCTAATTGAGGGTAGGGAGAGAATGAATTCAGACAGATAAAATGGAACGTGTAACGGTTTGTATTTGTACTAAATGGCTTTGCCAGCTTGTTTGCTGTGTTTTGTAATTCTTGGCTGGGCTCCTGCCTGCTAGGGAGGGTAAGTGCAGTTCAGTGCTTTAAACACAAAATAACTAAAACCAAGGAAGAAAAAAAAAAACCCCAAACCCTGCACTGGTGATGGACCGGTAGGCTTTGTGCGTTGTGGATGCTGTTGGTGGCTGTACAGGATAACAGTATCTGCAGCGAGTTGTGCGGGATAACGGTGTCTGCAGCAAGTTACAGTGCTTCACCCAAGATCTGCTGTGTTGCCCCAGAAGCTGAGGTGTGGGTTGCTGCTGAGCTGCTGCAGGCTTGCTGTGTCCTCTGGCTCACCAGCGTGTTCCTTCAGTTCGTTCTAGATCTGGCATGTCATTATCCTGCCATCTCATGCTCTGGTACTTTCTGAAAGCCTGAATGAGTTGTCTGTCTTCTGTTTAAAACTATTTTCTGCCTGTGTAATTGCATTTGTTTAAAATAAATGTGCAGATGCCCGAGCACTTAAAGGGAGAGACATCCTCTTACAGTGACCTTGGGACAAAATCTTGGCTGATTAACTTCCTTGTGTGGAACAGCCATGCTGAGTGTGGGTGTTTTTGTTCTTCCTCTACAGCGATGAGTATTTGATGGAATGCTTTTTGGCTTGTATTTTGGGGTTTTCTTGGCCACTTAAGGGAAGTCAAGGTTTGGAGAAGACTTTTCGGGAGGAAGAATAGTTTTATCATGCGTTACGAAGAATACGTGATTTGATTGTAACAAGGAGGAAGATTCTTGGCTCTGAAGCAGCATGAGCGAATATACCCTTCCCGGTGAAGGAGGAGGCATTTAAGCAGTAGATCACAACAGTGTGGGAATCATTTCCTAGGAGAGGGGATGCATGATTTGGAAACCTGCATTATTTCTTTTATTTTTCAGTTTCTACAGCTAAGTCAGGAACAGTGACAAAAATAGTCATTTTTGGTGGGGGGTGTTGAGTGGGCTTTGCTGTGCCCATGGTCAGGAGGGATGGTGACTTCCTTAGGAAATGCATGAGGAGCCTAGAGAGGGCTGCTGAAGAGGGTGGTGACTTTGGGAGCTAGTTAGGAAGGAATTCGAGTACTTGAGATTTGCCGACAGTAAGGTTTTTTTAGCAGAGGCTGTGAAAAACTAAAATAAATCCTGATAGTTGGTAGGTGATCAACTGATTACATCTCTGTCATCTGTCAGATGGCAGATCTATGTGCTTTTTGGAAGCTCTGACCTCGGATGTGCAGTCACACTTGAACAAAATCATCCATGCTGAAAACAAACTATACCTTGTGTATGTCCCTTGTGAGTAGATGATGAGGTCTTGCCTTTGTTCCCTGCTGCGAGCGAGGAGCTCCACTGCTGGGAACAGCAGAGCAGGAGATGTGCTGGGTGCATTAGCTCGCTGCCAACCAAGCTGCTGCTGTCCTGCTGCCATGGAGAAAGTAAAGGTGATGGTGGAGAACGTGAGGCCAGGACACTGGCAGGAAGGGGGCAGTGGGATGGGTGCGAGCTCCTGGGGAGTGCCAGGCACAGGTCCTCTCACCTGTGCTGTGGGTGAGATAGGTGCAGAAAGGGGCTGAGAGGAAAAAAAATGCCATTTTTTCTGGAGGAGACAGGGAAAGCCTGGCTTGTTTAACCTAGCAAATGAGGCCTGAGAGGGGATATGACTGCAATCTGCAAATACAGCAGGGATATAAACACTGGGAAGGGAGAGGAGCTGTTTAAGCTAAAGAACAATGTTGGCATGAGAACAGATGGGTATCAACTGGCATGAATAAACTTCAGCTGGAGTTTAGACAGTTTCTTTGCTACATGGAGTGAGGTTCTAGAACAACCTTCGAATGGGAGAAGTGAGAGAAATCCTCAAGAGCCAGGTAGGGGGCTATATTGAGGAAGTTTCTATCGTGTGCTTGGCGGTGGCAGTAGGAGATGAGGCTTGGCGACTCAGTAAAAGCTTTTCCGTACGTCTGAGTTAACTGAATATAGATTTTCTGTGCTAGTGTTTCTTTTTTTTTAAATCTGACATTCCAAACTGGCATAAAAATAAAATGCTTTCTTTACCATTTGTATCACTACTTAGAAAGGGTTGTGATGTGCTTAGTGGCCACTTTCTGAAATGTTTTGCAAGTTAGGTTTTTTTCCCTCTCCAAAATAATGTATTGGCTTACAGCTGCATCTAATTGTGTGGAAATTCCTTTTTCTTTAAGTCAAAACTGTACAAAAGAAGGCTATATGTTAGTGTGTGTGTGTGAGCTGTTTGAACTTATTATCCTTCAGGTTAAAAAAACTGAACTGCAGAAAACTTTTTTTTTTTTCTATTGAAGTAATTAATAAATCCTCTCAAAAAAGGAGTTTTTGCGGGGACTGTACAGCAGACCCAGATGGCATGAACTGAGACCAGTGCTCCAAGCTATGCTGTGCCTAGAGGACTGGTATAAATGAAGTTTAAAGCAAATGTGAAAACAAGTCTAGTTGAGCTAGTTGTGCATGGGATTTGTCTCATTTGCTGTTATGCAGAACAGCTGAGAGTTATCTGGTGTGGTTATTGCAGTAG
Source organism: Scopus umbretta (assembly GCA_013400535.1). Taxonomy (NCBI): domain Eukaryota; kingdom Metazoa; phylum Chordata; class Aves; order Pelecaniformes; family Scopidae; genus Scopus; species Scopus umbretta. Next base: position 91,386 of record VZTL01025521.1, on the reverse strand, counting down.
TTGAACTCTGTAGAAGTCTGTAGTTGGTTCTAAAAATATTGTGTGTGCAACACAGAATACAACCAGCGCTAGATGCTGTGTAATGGGTTCTGTGACTGCCAGAAGTACCTGACCGCTTCTAGGAGATGTAAGTATAGAAATGAAAGAGCAGCTGTGATAGGCGAAACCAAGGGTTCATCTCTGTAGCCCAGTATTCGGGCAAGCCACGTGGTGGCTGGTTTCATCTCCAGGCAGCACCTTGGAGATGCCTCTAAGTGCTTCTGCATTGTTTCCTTGGCCTGTGGCAGAAAGTGGTCTCTTACCATCAGGAGGGATGAGGAGCTCTTGCAGGCTGACTTAAACTTTAGGCTGATCTGTCACCTGCTGAAATCAACTGTGAGAAAATTAATCGAGGAGAGGTGAAAATGGGTGCATTTATGATGTGCTTCATTGACTTGGCGACTCACATTCCTTTTGCAGGGAAAAGGAGACCTTGGGACATGTACGTCTAATGCATGAGGCTGCAGTTCCACTTCTGGCTCCTCCAAAGCCTCTTCCTGAGCTTACAGATATATTTTTGATTTATAGCTTTTCTATCTGCCACCCTGTGAAAGGATGGGAACTTCTTGCCAGCCTCTTCCCGCCCCTGTCTGAGCTGGCAACAGCTCCACAGGCTGGTGGGCTCCAGACTTGATGGGCAGGATCCCAGCACCTCTGTGCCTGTTACTCTTTCCTTGTCTCATTATGGGTCTGGGCAGAGAACTAATTGCTACTGTACCCCTTAAAGAGCTTTAAGGAGTGGAGTGTGCTGTTGGGTCTGTGTGGTGCCCTGCTTTTAGTTTTTAGTAGTATTTTTTTTAACCCTTCACCTTCAGCGTGCTCCCTTTTTGATCTGTTATCTTCTGTAATCTTTTTTTTTCTTTTCTTTTTCTCTTTTTTTTCTTTTCTTCTCTCTCCTTATAAACAGATGCCCAAGGGAAAATAAGAACAGGATGACCTTATTCAAAACCTCCTCTATAGATGCTCTCTGAGCCTCTGTCAGTTCTCAGCTTGAGGTTGCCAGAGCTGGGTGCAACCTTTCCCCATTTCAAAACATTTGGTGGCTGGCTGTTCCAAATGCTTGTCTGGTCTGTCTGCAGCACACTGGGACCTCACTGCAGCCTCCGGCCAGGAGTGCTGCTTGTCTGTGGTCCGCTTCTGGCTGTGTAGAGAATTCCCTCCTTCTGTTTGTTCTCAGCTGGCTTCCTTCATTTGGTGGCCCTTAGCTCTTGTGTGGCAGAGATGGCTAGTGATCCTTCATTATGCCACTCATGATTTTGTAGGCCTCTGTCTACCTCATCAAGTTGGCTTTTGACCTGTCTGAAGAGTTGCCCACTCAGATATTCTTTGTATGGAAGCCATTCCTGACTGTAAGCATCCGTTTTCAAGAGTCTATCCTAGTTCTACATGTCCTGTTAGGATGGGAAGATCAGGGCTGTATACAGTTTCCAACATGTAGGGGAGCTTTGGGGCTATACAGTGGCATAACTGTGTTTTGTTTTCTTTCTTAATGATTTGTAGTGTCTGATTTGCCTTTTGGACTGCTAATGAGTTAATTTCGTGAATCTATGAAATAGTAATGTCAAGATGTTGCTCAGGAGTACAGTCAGTTTGGAATCCCTCAGTTACATATAGCCACGGTTGTGTCTTTCCCATGTGCAAGCTCTTACATTTCTTGTGTTTATTTGCCTTGGCTTTCCTCTGCAGCGTTATTGACTTGGTCTCCCAGGATTGTCTGGAATTCCTCACATCCTGGCCTTGCTACCACAATACATTTTTTTATCACCAGCAAACTTCCTCAACTCACAGCTCATTCCCCTTTCCTTGTTTCACAGGAATGTATCAAACATCAAGTCTGAGCACAGGTCTCTGCCAGTCTTTACTGGTGGCTTCTGTTCGCTCTAAGAAGAGACTGTTTACCCTGTTTCTATTTTTCAGCCATCTATTTCTCCACATAGGACCTTTCCTCTTACCTCTGTTTGCCTAGTTTCCTTAAGAAAGCCCTTGGTTTTTCGTAAGGGACTTGGTTGAAGTCCTTTTGGAAATTCAGATAGGTCAGAATGAATGGGTGTACCTTGTCCATGTTTGGCACCTTTGAAGAGCTCAGGAAGGTTTGTCAGGCAGGATTTCTTTCCATACAAACTGTACTGACTCTTCTCCAGCGGCGTATTTTTATCCAGGTGACCAAATTCTCTCCTTTTATCATTAGCATCAGTTGAGTTCATTATTAGCCCAGTAGAGGTGTTAGGCTTTTCAGCTCTGTGCTTTCCTGGATCCCTACTGAGATTGTCATCTCTTTTGCCACCTTCCATTCACATTCTGCAAAGGCTGTTTCAAGCAGGAGGTTGCAGCATGCTAGCAGAATAATTTGACAGAAGCATTGCAGAGAGAGCCCTGGGATTGCTAATGGACACTGGTTTAGCGGTGCCTCTTCTGAGAGGTCCTGGTTGCGTAAGCCTGTTGCCAAGGGTAAAAGGGCAGACCCCGCAGCAAGGTGACTGGAAATGAATGTAGGAGTCTGTCTTGACAAAGACAGTGGGCACTTGGCTTCCATCGCCTGCAGAATGACTAGTAGACCTTTTGTGGTGTGGGTTTTTTTTTTTTAATGCCTTAAAAAAAATCAAGCTTGATTGAGCTCAAGGTCTAAGGTGAACCTCTAAGTTCTGTCTCCTACCGTCAAATCCATTTTCTTTTTCTAACTAAAATGTGCTGAGCTTCCGTCTCCCCTGAAAATGTGATCCTTGTTTGGGTAAGCGTTTAGGTGGTGATTTTTACTGCTGAACAAACTTTGCATCTGTGTATAACACTGATTAGTGCCTTTTTAAAATGGTCTGCATAACAATTAGGATGATTAACTAGATGTAGATTTCTGCCTTTATCAGTAGTCTGCGCTGCATTTGATACTGAGCACTGATCTCAGGTCAATGTAGTCAGATGCCGTTTACTCTCGGATATTAATGAATATAAACTAACTTGAGTAGTAGTGCATTAAGAGTAATAATAAGTAACAGAGGAAGGTTTGCTACAAAAATAAAACATGCACATTTTTGTCTCAGTATGGGATAGCCAGTGTCTGTAATTCTGGTTTGTTTTACTTTATGCATAGTGCTGCTGCTGTAAAGTACTTAAATACAATGCCAGGAGTTTGCTTAAACAGTTTAATCTTTTGGGCTTCACAATTTAAAACCTCCTGCTAAAATCTCGGTGGTGCCCTCCTGTAGTTATGCCGAAGTAAGAGTTGTAACCCACTGATTTAGTCATCTAGTTCTTATTGTTTGGCTGTCCTTTTTTTTTTTTTTTTTCTGTAGAAATCTAACAGAAATCTTTCCCTCTTTCCTTTGTCTTCCTCGATGGATTATATTGCATCCCAGGTAATATATCCCGTCAGACAAGCATCAGCTCTGCCTGCCCTTGGGAAAACCCTCCTGGAAGCACTAGACATGCTTTGCTGTGATATGCTTTTAAGCAGTTTTGCGGTGTGTTTAGTTCTTTTGTTGAAGGTTGTTTGGTTTTCGGTTGTGTTGTGTGGTTTTTTTTTTTTCCTTTAGTGCAAGTGCAGTTTAATTTTCAAAGGCACCAAAAGGAACTTTCTAAACTACTTCTGTAGATTTCAAGTGTAGAATATGTGTTTAAAAAATACCCCTTGGGTTTGATACCGGTGCTAAAACGTGTTTCATGCAGGACTTGGCCACAACTGATTTTTTTTTTTATTTTTTATTAAGTCTATTAGCTGGTTATGGAGGGAGGCTTCCTGGTATAATTATTGTGTGTAAAGGACAAATTCCAAAGTGGAGGAAGCTGGCAGGCACTAAATGTTCCCTACCTTTATGAATTAACTTGTTTGAACAGAAGAAACTACCATAAACTTTACATATTTAGTTGTTGCCTGTTGTAGAAACACATCATTCCTTTGCAGCATTCTTGGGGTAGAAAGCCCTCCAAACAGTTACTAAATGACAATAATTTGCTGTGACTAATATTGGCACAAATTAGTTAAGCCTTTATCAGAAACCTCCTAAGTATAATTTCTCAGATGGATTGGAGGGAGGATGCTGCAGGGTGCTTACTGGCCAGCTGCCTAATTCAGCAAATGAGGAGCTTGACATTAAGCCATCCTATGTATTTAATACAGAATTTCACTGTAAGGAACTGGAAGCAGTAGTTTGGGTAAATACGACAACTAATTCATTGCTCCGGTGTTTACATTTGCCTTGTTAATTCCATTTGCAAAGAGGATTATTGTTAGGAAGGGATGTTTCTTAGCAAGGTATTGGATTGTGTAGCTGTGGAGGAAGCTGTGCAGAGAACCAGCATGAAAGATAAAAGGGAATGCCAAGAAAGAGAAATAAGGAGGAGGGTTGCTCTCATGTGGAGAATTCAGCACTTGCCAGATTAAATTGGGATTTAAACGCAGCATAATGGAAAGATCGTTAACTGGGTTGTTCAAATGAATTGAAGATATGTACATATAGGGCACTATCGATGAACTTATGGAAAGATTCACCTGGAAGTAAGTACAGTAGGGAGCCTGGGTGTTTGTGATATGCATGGTATTAAGGAAACCTCTGGCTCTATGAGATGACCATGTCTCGTTAGCATCCTGTGTGTCTTGTACAGGAGCCGGAGAGGCAGGGTCTCCGTGCAATTGTTTCCCTGATACCCATCGGGGTGTAAAACAGTGCTCTTTGGGGAGTGTGTGGACTCGCCAGGCCAGGCACCCAGGTGAAGGGGTGTCCCAGCAGCTTTTGTCACGGTGGAACTTCTGTTTGCCTGTGAAATGGCTGGCGCTGGATGTGTGCTGGCTAAATCACTGTAGTGACGCTGGTCAGCAGAAAGAGGCACAAGGGTAAAAGTATTAGGACAGAGTTAAGTTTTGGTAACTCCCTTAATAGAATGGTGTAAAGTATTTCAAAGGAATGGAAGTAATTTGTGCAAAAGTTTCTTGCTGATTTTTCTTCCCTCTTGAAAGCTTAAATGGCCATTTTTCCTGCATGTATAAAACCGTTGTCCTCTGACACGGGAAAATGTAGGAAACGGGCAACAGGCAAAAGCCTGTGTTGCCATACCATGAAAGTTTGAGGTCTGTTATAATGTCTTAAAACACCTGGGGAGAAGCCCTGCTGCTAGGATAGAGGGAGCGCAGTGCTGCGGTGGTGGAGCGGGTACCTGATCTCCAGGGAGGCGGAGGGGTGGCGTGGAGCTGAAGTGGCTTGGAAAAGGAAATCCAGCGCTGGTAGAGGGACCGTACTGTAGCACTAGCCCTCGTCCTGCCTTTCCTTCCTCTTCTTGCTGCAGCCCTGCCCTCTCCTCTGCCACACCGCAGAGACCTGCGTGCGCCGGCGTTTACCACCTGTAACGGCCCCATGTTGCTTCATCCTCGCCGCTGAAGGAGAGCGTCGCGCGCGGTCTGGGAGAGGAGCCTTCGCCCGCGGCCTGCAGGGAAGCCCTGCTGCCCCCGCGAGCCCACCGGCCACGCAGGGCAGGAGGCGTGCGAGGCGTCGCGAGCGTCGCCAGTCTGCTCCTGCCCATCGCCGCGGCGGGAACGGGGCGGATCCGGGCAGCCGTAGGCTTTGAAGCCTATTAAAAATGTTGATAGATTAAAACCCCATCTCAACGATACGTAATTTCCCAAGATTGCAGCGTGCGGTGGGTGTGTGCTTGTGTAAATGCCAATACCCCATCCAGATTTTCTGTTAATCCAGGCTAACAAAACAGCATCTTACTCTCTGTTACTTACTGTTAAATTCTTATTACGGTGTGAGATTTTTTTTAGAAGAAATGTTAAAAAAAATCTTTGCCCTTTAAGAAATTAAGCTTTACTCTGATACTATTTTTTCCCCAAAGTATAGATGTAAAAGTCATCTTAAAAATACAACAGAAATGGAATATATACTGATAGGAAAAGAGGAAGGGAAAGGTTATAAAGATAATTTAACTTGAATCTGAAAGATAGGGAGAATTGGCTGCTTGGGAAATAATATTTTTAGAGTCCTGTGGGAGCCTGCTTGCCTTTCCCCGCCCCCACTTCAGGAAAACAGTGAAATGACATGAGAACCATCAGTAACGGGAGAAGTTTAGCTAACACATCTGTATATGAAAAGCTGCATGTATTCAGGCAAATAAGTTTTTTTTTTTTGAGGCATCTGAGGTTTGTTAGCTTGAAAAGTTATCAAATATAAGAGAAATGTTTGATGATACCTGTCTATTTGAAAAGAGAAGCATTAAAATAGAAAAATGTTTTTAATTATTTGATGTTTGCCTCAGAAATGTTTGAGATTGGACTTACTGTTAGATAGTTTGTAGGCTATTAAGATGACTACCCAAGGATATTGAAATAACTTGGTGAAAAAGTGACGTTGGCTTTAAACATGAGCTTTTATTTAAGCACATGCAAGAGCTGCTAGCAAACCATGCTTGACTATATGAATGTGTTTTAACCTTTTCTTAATAATTTTTCTGTGCTGTTACATCAGCATTCATCTAACTGCATTTTTTTGCCAATTCTTTACTTTTTTGGTAAAATATCCTGTATGTTTCCCTTTGATGCAAGTATGGATTTAAACTTGGGTAAATGTAATTGTCCTATGTATGCCAAAATATAGGAAGTTCTCTGGTAGAGGCGTATGGGCGTTTAGGGACCAGTAAGTTTTTTTTGAAAACCAATATAGATATGTCCTAATGTGATAAATAAAGATGGTGCTGTTTTTCAGGAAGGCTGCATAAGTAGTCCCTGGGAAATGTGTCTTTGCAGCCTAGCAGCATGTTGATGTTGTGTTGCCCTTGCACTGAAGTGTAACTCTAACGGAAGACCACAAAAAATTCAGGTATTCTCAGTGAGGGATCTGTGCGGGGAAAGGGTTCAAGAGGGACGATTGGGAGGCTCCCAGGGACGTCAGTGAGGCTTGATGCCAAGGAAATCCTGGGGTAATGGGACTCTCAGAGCATCGTTTAAAGGTTTGTACCTCAGGCAGGAATCATGTTCCAGTTGTTTCCTAGCCTGCTTTGGGCTAAAAATCAGCCAGCACTACTGCATGCTGGTTCTGAAATACAGTGTCCATGCTCTGTTTTTGGCCAACCAGTGTGTAGCAACAGAGGCAATGGTGTGATGTGGCTTTACTTATTCATTTTTGGGCAGAAAAAGGGGGATCCCTCAGTGCTTCCCCAGTCCAGCTAGCAAGTCAGGAGGCAATGCTTGCTGCTTTCTCCTTTCAGTGTGTGCGTGCGCGTGTTGCAGTGATGGGAACGGCTGACAGGTAGGATAAGGCAAGGTGCCTCCCTAAATTTGTGACAGACCTTGCTGGTGAGAATTGTATGAAAGTGTTGCCCTGGCACCAGTGGCTCTGGTGATCCTGGGTGCCCCAGAGACGCAGCAGGCACGAGCTGCCTCCATCCTTGCCTTGCAGTAACCCGGAGGCTTTAATGAGCAGACCTATCCTCCCAGCCTCTGAAGAGGCACGGGAGTCGGCGGCTGGCCGCTTGCCATCCTGCAGCACAGCACTTCAGTCCGCTGCTGCTAAACCAGCAGGTAGGACTGCTAGCTGGGCAGAAAAAAATTTTGTGGGATTTGTCCAAAATAAATAGCTAATTTTACATGGGTGAGGCTGAAATTCTTCGGCTGCGCCTCTTTCCACGGCAGAAGAGAAACCTGCCTTCCTCGCAAGGCTTGTCCCAAGTTTTTTTGCGTGTGCAAGGTAAAACGATTATTTTCCTAAATGTAAAGCTTGGCTCCTCCTTCCTTGAGTTCTTATGGATGTCTAGATCTATACCGCTTTGAACACCCATTTGAAGACAGATAACTCAAACTTCTCTGAACCTTCCCCAAAAGAGTCACATCGAGGCATTTGGCCAGCTTCTCTGCTTCTGCTCTGTGCTTCTGCATAATCCTTGAAGTATAAATATAGAGCTGGAAAAAAATAATGCTCGATCTGGTTGACAGTATTCCAGCTTGCACTAGGACTTAAATTAAGAAATATGAGCTTCTGCTACAAATCGGAAGTTTGAGTTTGTAACCCCTTAATTTTTGGCTGAATAAATCCTATTACTCCCAGAAAGCTGTTAAGGTTCATCTCTAAGTCCTGAGGATGTTTTAAATCTGTGGATTATTAAAGCAACGCGTGTGCCAAGGTTTAAAATAAGACTGCTAACCCACACAACATGCCAGCAGTAAAACCAGGAGTGGACGATGTGGAGCTGATTCAGGAGATGCCGAGTGATTGATCCAACTTCAAACCTAACTAGTGTTGAGCTTTAGCTTCTGCTGCCTGTGCTGCTTTTGCTGCTGTACAGGGATGGAAAATTCATGGGATGCTGATGTTTGTACTAGTATCATGAATTCTCTCAAACTAAATGGGGTGGATACTGGTTGCATAGCAGCATTGGGCTCTCGTAGGGTGTTCTTGCTTGACACGTGGTATTTGCTTGACACATGGTATTAGAATGTCCTGAGTTTTCCCTGCTGTTGAATGTGAATGCTTGAGAACTTTCTTAAGCAGCCAGCGTTCAAGCGGGGAACTGGGCTTTCCCCATTTTGGGGCTGTTCTTTGAACTGACGTTGCAAGCAAATGTGTTTGGCACAAGCAGATGCAATGTGCTGTTATGGCAGGATGTGAAGCCTCCTTGCAGAAGGTGAGTTTGAAAGGAGGTGTTGAGATTCTAGATCCATCATGGTGGCAGATTAAGCTGAATTTGAGTAGATTGCAAACACTGACAGAGGAGATGCTCTAAGGAGAGTGATGCACATACCCTGTGATTCCAAACAGAAGATACTGATGCTCCTAAAGACTGGCTCCGGAAAGGCACTTGCCAGAGGGCTCAGGTGGAGGCAGGAGCTAGCACATAAATAGATGGAGAGGAATTTTAATTACACAGAGGAGTTAGATGATGAAATGGGCTGCAAAATGCAGCAGTAAAATAAGCCTCAATCACTTGCATGGAATTAAGCATTAACCTTGAAATAAAACTCCTCTGTGGAGCAGTGGGGAGGTATACGCTGTACTAAGTACAATATAAACCCACTTAAAATATTTTCTAGGTGTCTGTCTTTCCTCTCGGTCTGTCTTAAGGACAGGCCTGGGCTTGTCCTGAAAGATTCTAAAAGTACCTAAATTTGAGAATAAACACGTTTTGTTTCACAGAAACTCAAGTTTGGGTCCAGGAGTTTCACACACAAGCTATGTTCCTCTGCATTTTCTTGGCAACTACTAATGTGGTAGTGTCTGTAACTTTTATTATTTCTAAATCAGAAGTGTAAGCCAATTCAAATGCTTTCACAGCGCAACAGGAAGTTTTAAAAGGCCTTGACAGACCCCGTGCAAAGCTTGTCAAATGGCCACAGATGGTTGGTAAAAAAGGATGATTAAAACCCAGCGTTTTCCAAAGGGTTGTCAGTTGAATGTGACAGGCTCACGGATGAACCGTGTTTCTGCCTCTCTCGAAAGCTGTGGGTGGAAGAAGCTTTTCTTCCAAGCAGAGCAGTGCACACATGAACCTGTGGCTCTTCTGGAGGCTGGTGCAATCTGAGGTAGAAAGTATCTGCACACAATATGGAAAATGGTAGTAAAATTATTAGTACTTTTGGAATGGATGTTTTCATAGTTGTTAGCCATAACTAGAAAGCACCACGATATCTTAAGCTTACTAAAATGCTTAAACTTAAAGCAAAACAGTTCCTTTAAAGGACCTTCAATTGCGGAGAACCTTTCAGTTTTGCAAGGTGAGAGTAATGCAGCTGGAGTAGATTGGTTTTAGTAAGTGGCTACTGAAGATTGACAGAGGCAAAGCACTGTAGTGAAATAACAGTGTGGGTTTGATCCCCTCTACTGGGGAGCAGGTATTTAAAAAAAAAAAAAAAAAAGGCAATCCTATTGGGAAGTCTAACTCTAGCTCTATTATCTTAAGAGGCACCAGGGATGGTTTCTGTTATTGTAGAAAGGCAGCTCATTGTAAGAACTGAGAGCAGGAAACTTGCTTTCTTGCTTCTGAACAGGAGTCGTCTTAGGAGACTTTTACATGCTTATTTCCTTCATATGCTCATCGCTATTTCATGGCATAACAATTTCTGTGTTTAAAACAACCTTTTTCTTAAAATCACAGATAAAGAGCAAAGTATTTCTAATGTTAGCATGGGGTTGGCAGCTTTTAGTTAGACGCTTTAAATAGAAAGTTAAGAAATGGCATGCCAACAGGAATTTTTAGATCTACTGGTTTTCCTGTTGTCACGTGGATTTCTCCACGTTAATCTAACTGTTGATAACTGCTCTCCTGACCCAGTTACTCTTTTTACGCTGTCCTTTCCACATCAAGTCAGGCAAGCGTAAACATTTCATGTATATTAGAAACGAGAAGTTCTGTCTTCAGAAATGAATTGCAGGCCCCTGTGGAAGGAGAGAAGGGCGAACAGTAAGTTGTCTTGACTTCTTTTTCCTGCATCCTAAGTGAAATTGTGTAGGTAGATGCTGTGGTTAGGTCCTGCCACTGTGATGGCATTTACACTGTCCTCAAGCTGTCCCTGAAGAAAGCTTTGTCACTCCCACAGAGTGTTGCAGCAATCAGGGTTAGGTTGCTCAGAGGTGTGACCTACAATAATAAAAGCTTCTGGGGACAAAGCAACTTGCAGAACTGGAGAAGTGCAGAAATGGGCTTAGGAGTGGGCCAGCCGAGGTCAGAGCTGCCCAGATGTCTACCTGATGTCCTCAGCAGTCTTGTCTCTTAAGGTACCTGATGCTACTTTGAGGTATCTGGTGTGTGATGTTAGACCTGCTCCTCAGCCTCACAGGTGAAGTCATGCCATCCTCTTTGGTGAGGAGTTGTCCTCCCTCAGGCGAGACCAAGGCTGGCTTTACATCTGAGGAAACCCTGCATGAGAGGTACAAAGGACAGGCGATGTGACAGGGAATGTTCCCCCAAAATACTGATTGAGAGACGTGAATTTGTTTAATGGTACTAATTTTTTGAACTGAAAAGTTCGGATTCAAGTTGCATGTTAGTAATGATTGTGTTGCCAGAGAAGGCCTGTTGTTGCCACCATTCAGGCAAGCGGCACATTTTGGATTTTACTCCTGTGAGATGATGATTGACTGCTGGCCCATGTTGCGAGGACAGAAAAAGGTATTTCGGTGAAACTTGCGCTAGGTGTGTTTCAGCTGGGATGCCTGGCCTTTGAGGCATGGGAGCGTGCACCTTGCTTGCTTCCATAGGTCTCTGGTGCCACTTCTGAATCAAAAGGATTGTCATCCCAAAATGCCTTAAAAAGAGAGGTGAGAAACAGGGTGTTTCCAGTTGTTGATTCCCTCCCGCTACCCATTAAAAACAAGTTTGTTTGTTTGTTTTTTTTAATGAGAAATAATTACCATTTTCATTTTCTGACTAGGGCCATTGGTGGTACAAAAGCCACTAGTCAATTTGGGGTTTTGTAGGATAAAAATAGGAGCTAGGAGTGATTATAGTATCCCAGACTCTTCCAGGTTGCTTGTATCAGAAGGGATCTGTTTGCCTGAATATTCACTGGTAATCATTATCATTTAATCCTTCTGTCTTTTTCTCTAGAGGAAACAAATCTTACTTTTAGCCTGCGTCCTGGTTTTGTGTAAACCACAAACTGCTCTTCAGTTTTGTTAGGCTGTGGTCAGCCACCAGATTCGGGATCACAGTAGTAGTATTATTACTAAGGACCTTTGTTGGTGTTTTAATTACATGTGTGCCGCGCTTCTGAGCGGTATGAAAGGGATGTTACAAGCTGCCAGGGCATCCCGGCAAGCGTAGCGAGAATAATACTTGGGATTTTTTTCTGTGAATTTTTGAGTGACTGCTATTAAGACTGGCATGTATATGGAAGTCTTCAGCATACAGAGCGTTAATCGCGCTCCAAATAAACTTGGAATATATAACCAGTAGAGCTTTATTCTGCTGAATTCATTCTCATGCACTCGGATATCAAAATTGGCTTAAATTTGGTGGCTTAATTTCATGTCAGTGACCCCTTTGTTCAAACGTACGCCTGTGTGACTCAGGACAGCTGTGTTGGATTGCCGAGGAAGAGTGCCGCATGCTGCCAACCGATCTGGAAGGTCTCGCGTGTCCCTTCCCCGGCACGGAGCGGCTTAACGCCTCCTCCCAAGGCTTGTGGCACCATCGCGCTTCCCTGTGATTAGTCACTTGGCTAATTCCCAGCACTGGTGGGTGCTGGTGTTGGTTACACAGATAGAAATGCCATTGCTCTGGACGAGGTATTGCACACAGAAGAGAAACTCATGAGTACATTTTGTTAAGGAAGATGTTGGTTTTCTTGGGGTTGTTTTTCCTATTGGCAGGGAAAACACAAACTTTGAGTTTCTGTTTCTCAGCAGACTGCTGCTTCTTGGAGTAAGTGAAGCAGAAGCTGTAGGAAAAGCTTTTATTTTCTTGAGTGACTAAACATACTGCTTTTTCTTCACGTACACATCAACCCTGTTTGTAGTGAAAGAGAACTGCATGGGTTTTTAGGTGTGTGGGTTTGGGTTTTTTTCTGGTTTTGTTGAGTTGGGTTTTTTTGTTTTGTTGGTTTTGTTTTGTTTGTTTGTTTTAAACAGACTTTAAACTTTTACCCTGAGCAGTGAAGTATTGTGTTTTCATTCTTTGCATATTTCTTGGTTTTGGTTCTAATAGAATATGAACATGTGCAAAAGTTATTTATTTTCCTAAATGGTAACAGCCCTGGTGTGTTTGAAGCAGTGTTGTGTGTTTACAGAAGAAACAGTCAGTCTTTTGATATGTAAAGTTGTAAAACAGATATTAAAGGAAAGAGTAATTAAAACCATGAATGGAAAATGGGACAAAATGCAGCATAAGTTTATTCGTAGGTAGACTATGCCAGAGTAAATACAAGTTAGGATAAATATATTTATTTTATATGGTCTTTAATAAAACATTTATTATAGAATGAAGTGGGAAACTCTAAACTAGAGGAGTGGGTCATTAGAGTTACAAAGCAGTTAAGGGTCTGGCTGTAGGGGAAATAATAGAAGGGCAAAGGAGAACCCTAGGCTGGGGAAGACTAGTGATGGGATATTGCTGCAAAAACTTTGGCAACCACAAGTTAGGAATGTGCAAAAGATGCATTAATCTTGCTGGTTTAAATGAGGTGGTGTAGGCATGTAGATGTATCATGCCATTATGTAGTGTACTGTATAGGTCTTGTCTAGGAAGAAATGAATCATTTTGATACTGAGAAGTGAGGAAGATAATTTTAAACCCAACTCAGTATAAGAAGGCTTCTTCTTCTGAACATGCACTTTGGCTTTGTCCCAAGTAGTACCCAGCATTTTGCAGGGAGGTGCTCTGGGATTTTTTGTCTCTCGTTTTCTCTGGTCTTCCCCAGTTTCCTTTCTAGCTCCACCTCAGTTTGCCTTTTTTAAGTCACACTTTTTCTTTCCAAAGTCATATGGTACTCTTTGTGCTCATGGCTCTGGAAAAGTTACTTGAAATGAGACTTTGCGAGTTGTCTTTGGAAGTGGCACTAAGGATGACTGGACTGGCTTACTCAGCCTGGGAAAGGGGAAGAGTGCTCTATAGTTCCTGGGCTTTGGACTGCTCATGGCCATGCAGTTTCCCAGGCTGTGGGTGCAGCTTCTTATTTGGCCTCTCAGATCTTCCCAGGAGGTGGATTGAAAAAACATCAGCAGAGTTTTTTGATTTTTTTTTTCTGCTTGCTGCAAAGGCTTTGGCAAGGACTTTGCTGCGTACATAATTATAATAGCAGTACATTAAATACAGAAGGTTTAGTTCCTAGTCAGGTTTTGTGTAACCTGAAGCCCTCCACGTTTGGGGCTCAGTTTGTGTTTTATAGTTGTCTTAAAAATACCGAACACCGTCTCCCCTCCCTGATTTTTTTAAACATCAATGTAGCCCTACTGTGGGTAAGTGACTGTATCTTTGAATGTAGCACTGGGGAAGGGTGTGCAGTCCTAGGAGCAGTGTTAGGAGTTTCTGGCTGTCAGCCTTCTGCAGTTTGTGGTAGGTAATTTAGGAGCTGCCTCTTCCGTCTCCATCCTGTAAAGACAGGGAGTGATGATACAAGTAGCGTCTGTTCTTGTTCCTTGCAGACCTGCGGCTCTGTGAGGTAGACGGGGAAGATACTAGAGCAGGCATGATGGATGGCCTCCCTAAATACTCCACTGTATTTAAAATCTTTATGGCAGCTATTTGAGATTTTATATATAGTCATTGGCGAACCTTTTATTCAAGTGGTAAGCTCTGTCCTGTGTTAAGGAACAGTGTAGGAAATACATTCTTCTTCTCTAAAGGAAGGTGTTTGCCACCCTTGTTAATGATGTGTGGTATGCTACTTCTAAGTTAACCTGTTGGAATTGGGGTGAGTAAGAGAAGACTGGCTGTGAGGAAGAGGGCTAACTCTGGGTCGCTCATGGTCAGACTTAAGTATGGCACTGTGCATGCTTAATTCCGTAACAGACGTTGTTTCCAACATCCTCAAAAGACCTTTGGATCTGAATGGCTTGGGATGCTGCTATTAAGTTATGACAGGGATTTCAGTGTTCTGGGAAAACATTTTTACCTGCCAGAAAAATATTTTGTCTGTTTTGCTTAGCAATGTCTGATTCTTCAGCTTTGCTATTGTATTTTAAGTGGTACTTTAATGCCTGCAGAACTTTGATTTTGGCCCACTGATGGGATAGATGGGCTGGAGTACTTCCCTCTGATGTAAGTGGGGCCTGAATCATGTTTAAAAGGCATGTCACTTTGTTCATACAAACTTATACCTTTTCCCTTCCCACATACTACAACATCTTGACATTGGGTCATTTGCATCCTGAAGAGCGCAAGCCAGAGTCAGCTTCGCTTTTGCTTGAAGTATCTGGCTCCCAACTGGCTTGACTTCAGGCTGACAGTGTCTAAGGGCTAGCCAAGTTGGAGTGCGTTTTTGATGCTCTTTCCTGGCAGACAGTGTGACCTTTGTAGTTTCAGGATGTTGTTTTTCAGATGTGCGCTTTTAATCCTAATGATTCAGCTGGTACTTCTTTAAAATTGATGTATATCCAAGAACCAAGAGAAACTACTTGTCTCATGAGGGGAAACTGAAGACTGAATTAGACTGGTGAAATACTGAGGTCAAGATATTCTTTAGTTGAAAACAGTTGCTCTTCTTGACAGGTGGTGTGTCTTTATAGCAAGAATATAATTCTTGCTATAAAGAAGCTGCAAAACGTGAGGCAAAATTACCCAAAGCTAAAGATTTATTGACTTTGATACTTTTTTTTTTTTTTCCTTCCCAAAACAGGCTGCAGTATATTGTGAAGGAGGGTAGCTGTGTCTGGACTCGGAAGTGTTTAGCAATTGCTAACTGACTGCAGTGGGTTTGATACAGAGCAGCGTTCAGAAAATGTGTGGCTTTATGTTGAAGGCAGGAGCACAGCAATGGAAGATTACTGACTTGTTAGATGATTAAATGGGGGTAGGGGCAGGGAAGCTGTGGCACAAAGCAGAGGAGGCGTAAGCACATGTGCTGTTTGGCCCTATTTCAATCTGCCTTGGCGGGCTGGGCCATAAACATGTCTTCTCCATCTCCCTTTTTGTGTTTTGCTCCCTGCCAAGGAAAATGTAAACTTGCAATGTTATTTGAGGTTTTTCTGTACAGACGTACCTTTTAATTCCAATTGGGACAGAACACCTCCTTCCTCCATCGGTAACCTGTAGTAGCATTGCTCATGTCCCTGTGTGACCAGAAACTTAGAGAAAGATTAATAAAGCTTTTCCTGCTATACAACTTTTTCCTCCAAGTTCAAATGGATGGGAAATTTCAATGTGGCTGATGAGTTCTGGTATTTTTTTTCTTTTTTTTTTTTTTTTTTTTTAGGCAAAACAAATAGTTAAAGGTTGCTGTTAAATTCTCTTAATTTTCTTTTTAAACTCTCTGGTCATATCAAACTGCCTAATTTAAGTAGTGTTTTTAGTGTTATTTGGGGAAAGCATTATATTTAGAAAAACGCTTTATTCTGAAACGGTTTTAACATTCTATGGAAAAGTAGTATTTAATGACCAATAAGATGATTTATGTTGCTAAGGCAACTGTGTTGCAAGACCTCAGAACAAAGGCGTACGGGTGTTGCGGATTTGTGCGGTCAAAGTGCCTGCCTTCAGTTCCCTGTTGTAACCACATTGTGCTTAATCATTGGCAGGGCTGGGGAATTTAGGACATGCTCTAATGTCTATTTATGTAAGGATTCCTGCATATATTAAGTATTTGGTAACTGTGCTAATGTGTTTTGGGGGAAAAAGCGGAGGGAGGTGGCTTGAGTAATGTTGTGCAGTTGATAGTAGAATAGATATGCATCTGTCTTCCCTTGTTGAGTCATAGATTGGAGATGTAGGTGTCCTTGAGGCATTGCTTTCCGTAGGCCCTGGGGAGATTTCTCCACCTCTGTTGTTAGCACTGGTGTTATGAGTGCCAGCTGCAAGCTAGCGTTTGGTCATGTAGATGGTAACTAGTGTGATAGATACGTCTGTAGGGATCGTGTGACATCCAGGAATTGGCAGGAGGAAAATTTGTCTGGCTGTTGTTCGTTTACTTGCAGCTCAGCTCTTCTTTTATTATAGATGGTTAAGACAGGAAAAGACTTCATAAAAGACCTCAAGTCAGTGCCAGGCTGTTTCTCCTTGAAAGAGTAGCCAACAGATTGTTTAAAAACTTACAAACAACAAGAATTAGCAGCCTGGCAGCCTAAGCTGACACAGACTTTGAATAGCATGTGCCTGGGAGCATTTCTCCTTTGCCTTGTCAGGATAGCCATGTTGTACAACACGCATTATGCTCCTGGCAGGATTTGCAAACGCATCCAGTCGCATTGGGCTCTTGACTCCTGTTGCTGGGGTGTTTTGTTTTTCCAGTGTGCCTTTAGCTGCCTTCGACACCTGAATCTGGCCTTACCATGGTATGGAAACCAGAAAGAGTTGTGTAGAAAGTAGCTATCTAGACCCTGATTGAAATTGCTTATGTGTTTCATCATCCTCTTCTCCCAGCAGGGATCTCTTCCGCCAGTGAGGAGGGGAAAGCCCACCAGCTCGCTTGCAACGCAAGAGGCTGCGCTGTGCTGGAGAAGAGTTCCCTGGTGCTGAGTGGGGGCTCTTTAAGTTGAAATGAGGAGAGTTTCTTGAAAATGTAAGTTTTTGGGTGTTCTTGAGTAAAAAAAAGATGACTTTTTTTTTTCTAAACTTACCTGATGCCCTGAAATATGTGCAGATAGAAGTTTGGTCAGAGTTGTGATATGTCAGTACCTTTAAATGAAAACCACCAAATGTTTCATGGCTAAGGATTGCTTTTCATGAATTTCCTGTTCAGCTCTTCAAAAGCATTCATATTGAGATATCCTCTTCCAACCTCTTTCTTTTCCTTAATGTAAAAAAAAATTTTTTTTTGTACTGTGTTTTTTTTTTGTGCCTTGAAAACTGCACTCTTAGTTTTAAATGAACTTACAGTAAAACAAAACAAAAGGCTAAAGATTTCCTTTGGATTTTTTTCTTTTTTCTGTTCCATTTCTTTCCAGACTTTTTTTTTTTCTCCCTCTGCTATGATTTAAGGCAGAGAAGCTGGTGGAGGTTATAAAGTGAAGGTCTGGGGATTAGCTGTAGGCACATCCATCCCATCTGCAAGGATACAAGAAAGGTGCTGCTGTTAGCTCTTACAAGAGATAGTTGTTGAATCCAGAATAAATGCGACTTTGGCACCTTCAAAGACTCCCATTCAGGCTAAATGCAATATGTAGTTTTAGATTTGTTCTCTTTTCAAGAGCTTCAGGTGCATATCACTGAGAGTAAGTGGTTAAGAATACGTGGAGAAGTCAATGAAGGACAACACGCATCTTGCTGGAGCCAGTTGCACTGTAACTTGGTGCTGCCTCTTACCATTACAATAGCAGTGTGTGGCATCCTTGGTTGTAAAAGTTGTTGTGGAGGAGGGCTCCGTTCTGCTTGGTATTTCTAACTTAGGACATGCATATTTAATGGCTAAAAGAGCAATTTTGGAAAGATGTTGCTTATGTGATTTTGGTATCGTGCAGTGTTGGGGCAGCTGTGGTTTATCTGTCAGACGTGAAGACGGTAATAGGCTTCTTAACTGAAGTAGGAGTTGTATAAATTAGTACTTCAGAAATTCTTATCAACTGTTAAGATAAAAGATACACTGTGATTAATGTGAACCACTGTTGAAGGAATAATGATGAGATGAAAAACGGAATATCAGACACTGTTTTAACTTTAACAGCTGTGGTTTCTATGATAAAGACACATAAATCCCTTCACATGAAACAAACCATAGTTTAGGAATTCTTTTAACTATTTTAGCCTGTTTTGAATATATATTTACATTTACAAATACTTTAAATTCCGAGAGGAAGTTTTCTTCTGTCTCCCTGATGCTTTGTGAAATCCTTTGAGGAAGAAGGGAGTGAGTGCTTAGAAAGCTATTTTTGACATTAAGTGCCTTCTTAAAAGCTCAGCTGATAAAACCCTGACTTTGGGTTTTGGGAGTTAGCATTCATAGGGTGGGAAGAGTTTTACTGAAAAGCAGGTAATTGTGCGGGGCCAGAGGTCAGCTGCCCTGGGGTGCCCTTTGGGCTCTGGCATGGTCCCCAGCAGGCTCTGCTGCCGGCGATGGGGCTGATGGGTTGCTGCTGCCCCAGCTGGGGGCCGACCGCTCAGCATGGCTGCTGGTGCTGCCGGAGCCCCTCCTTGGTGCTCCCCTCCTAGCTGGCGTACCATGAAGCTGAACAAATTCTAGTGCTAGCCAAGCTTGTAATCAATTAAACACAAGGTGAAAAGGACAAGGAAGAAAAACATAAAGTGGTATCTGGCTGTGAAACACCAGCAGGGCTTCATTAAGGGGCTGTATGATTGACAGCTACTCGGCATCTTTATTTGTGTGTTTTCAGGCTGGGCCAAGGCTTCCATCGCATCTGCTGCAAAGATGAACTTGATTGTATATCCCACGTCTAACCATTTTTTGCACATCCAAGGATGTTCTCTGCTTCTAAAATAATCAGTCCTGTGTCACTGCTCTATCCAATGTGGATGTTTACCTCCCCCTTGTCCCCCAAGAGCCTCTGGTCTAAACATTCAGACTAAACCTGATGTATTCAGGTCCTTTGACTTTGTTCTTATTTGGTTTATATCAGCAATTTTATACAGCTTTCTGAGGAGCTGTGAACTGCTCTTACAGTTTGTACTCAGCATGCCTTTTTTTTAAAAAAAAAAAAAGTAAATGCAAAGTGCATGAATCAGACTTCAGAAACTCTTCTGCAGCCCCTGCTATGGTTCAGTGTGAGAGGGGAAACAAAAATCTGGAGGGCAAAACTTATGGCAGCAGGAATAATTTCTTATTGAGACTTGCTATTCAGATGCTGCTTTCATGTTTCCTGTTTCAATCTTGAAAGAAGCCCGTGTATTATATGATGAATTAAATGGCTCTTTAATAAGCACGTAACTAGTATCTCCCAGACTCTGTAATTTAGGCACTTATGTGAATAATAGCACATGATGTATAATAGCATGTTGCCTTCAGTTTTCCAACCTCTATTAGAGAGGGCAATGATGCATAAATGTATGACTTAATTAGGTCTTAATTTTTAGTACTTTGCAGCCCACTTTATGCAGATATCTTTATTTGTATTGCAGTGCAGTTGAATCACTGGAATAATCTTCTGAGCAGTTAGGCTGCCCAGTTATGATTGCAGTGAGTCTGCAGAGGTTAATAAATGAAACAACTCTAGATTTTTCGTTTTCATTGAGCGAAGTGTGCTGGAAGGCACAGTTGGGAAAAAACACATGTTTTTAACTTATTGGGTTAGTATACATTTGAATACTAACACCTAACACAATCTCTGCCTGTTAGCTTCTCTGATGGAACCCTGCCTGCACAGCATGGCTCCTGTCTGAAGCGGAGCATTGGCTCCTGGCATCTGCGGAAGACAGCAGTCTTGTGGCTGGGGTTTCCTCCAAGAGGTTGGGCTTTGAGCATCTTCATGCAAAAAGCAAGTGGTCCCAGTTCCCTCCGCTTTCTGTGTAAGCGCCGCTGCTGCAGAGGTGCTGCCTAAAGAGGACTTTCACCCTGTTGTAACGGAGAGAGCAAACTTCCACACTGTTTCTGGAAAGGCCTAACCAGGCACCTCCATGGAGTGTGGTTGGCCTGGGGTCTGTGAGCATCTCATGTCCTTGCAGTGGGTGGGATTTCAGGCAAGTCGAAATGTTCTCATTTTCAGAGCTTTTTTCCCCCCCATTTCCCCTCCCCTGCTCAGGATGCAGCCCACAGTGAAATGTTGAATGCAGTGATGTACAATTTGCCATAGAAGTCAGGTACCTATCTGTTTTCCTGTCAGTGTCCTGCTCAGTTTTGGATTGCCCTGCTTCTTGCAGGAACATCCTTTTGTTACAGCCGAAGCATAGGTTTTGTGCTCAGACCGTACATTTGTACACTGTGCTTTCCTGTCCATCGTTTGCAAGTGCCTTTTCTTTGTTTCAGGCTGTGTAAAAGTCCACAGACACCTGAATGATGTCCTGAAAATGCGGACAGGCCTTTGCTTTGGCTGTTCTGGAAGAACTGAAATTGAATTGAAATGGTTACTATTTTCATCAGGAGACCACTAATCTTAGGCTTACCTGACAAGCAACTCCACTTGTATGTTTGAGTATAGATAGCTGTTGTTGGGGAACTGGTCTCTGTATACGTACACTGCTCCCTTCAAGTCTTTATTTTGCTCTGACCTTCGATATACCTATGAAACTCTCAGATCTGGACAAGCCGTCTTTTTCGGCAAGCCGTTAACTAACATGAGTTGGTCTACTAGAGAGTAAAATCTAACAGCCCAGAGGTGAATGTAGAGGGGAGCACCAAGCAGTGAAAAGTGCTTTCTATGACTGGACTTGATGAGTTTCTAGGGGAAACAGCAGAGGACTTTCAACTAGGCAGACTTGTTAAGTGTTGGTAATTTACTGTTCTGTGGGAACAGGTAGAAAAGGAGGAGGGAAATTACAAGCTACACCTCTGTAAATATTTTACAAAGATTATGTGTGTACGCAGCTCTTTCATTGGTGTGGAACTCCTGTAGGACCTTTACTGAAAAAATAATTGATGAGTTATGGTAATTACTGATGTTCCATCCCTCACTGGGGATTATTTGAACACAGTTGGGTGGATAATTGGAAGGTAACCATTGAGTTTCTTCCCAAGTATGGAGTGGCTTTCATCACATTTAAGGACTTAATTTCAATGATATTGGTATCAGGAGAGTGACAGAATCTGGTCCTCATCTTCCATTTGTGTAGAGATGATAACCAGGCCTTCAGTAGGGAGAGAAGGTGAATGAGCCCACACAAACTAGAATGGGTTGCTTTTCCTGGGCCTGTGTTTTGGGCCAAAGAGGCTTTTAAAAGAAGACCCTGCGGAGGAGATAGGATTTGGATGAGCTGGAAGAGTTTACCCACTGGAGGAGCTAATGTCCTGGAAAAGCAATGACGTGGATAACAATACTGGTTGCTCTCCTAGCACAGAAAGGCAGATGACATGACAAATCTTGATGGTTTCCAAAGACCACTTAATTATCTCTGAACACAAAGAAATTAATCACGTTTGCCTGGCTTACGAAATGGCAGAAAAAGGCATAAAACTGTTATTTTTCTTCAGTTGGGAAGAAATTCTTCTGGGCTTGTCTCGAGGGCAGCAAGATGCTTTAATCTAAGGGCTATTGATTTATCTAAGCTTCAAGCCAGGACATTAGTTCTCTGAGAAAATAGATCTTTGCCCACACATGACTCTAAATATATGCTTCCTGAGGTGAAGGGGTTGAAGAGTCTTTAGCAGCACATGCAGTACTGAGAAAATGATTAAGGAATGTGCATGTTCCCAGATGCTGAGTATGCAGTTTCTGAAACAATTTAAACTTTGTGCAATTTATGTAGAAGGTCCTGTTGTGTCTCTTCTCTGTGGAGCAATGAGAGGAGGAGGAGAGCTCTGTGGCTGAGGTAGACGGCTTTCAAAAAGGTCTGACAAATCTCCAGACGGAAGATGCACCGGTCATTGAAGTCAGTATTGCAGAGTTGTACAAGAGGTGGCTCTGAGATTAGAGAGCGTTCAGAGGAGAGCTTCTCTTCCTTCCTGAGTGGTAGCCAGCTCTGCAGAAGCCGAGCCTTCCTCTGAGAGGCCCTTGTGTACTGTGCATGTGGGGCTGTCATTCCTACTTGCACGAGGATTGGAGGCTGCAGTGTGCTGGGCTTTATGGTTGTCTGTGTGGTCATATTTCCAGATCTTGTATCTTTTTGGCTCTTGGCACTATGTGGTTGGTGCTTCCTTGTTTTCCCAACCACGCTGGCTTTGTGTGGGTGATAGCAAAGACAGGCAGAGATGAGATATAGGGCAGCTAGAATCATGGAATCATAGGATGATTTGGATTGGGTTGGAAGAGACCTTTAATCATCTAGACCAACAACTCCCCTGCTGTGAGCAGGGACATATTTCACTAGATCAGGTTGATCAAAGTTCCATCCAACCAGACTTTGAACACTTCCACTGATGGGGCATCCACAATCTCTCCGGGCAACCTGTTCCAGTGTCTCACCACACTCATCATAAAAATTTCTTCCTTGTGTCCAGTCAAAATCTGCCCTCTTTCAGTTTAGAGCCCAGTCCAGTTTCAGGAGGTAACTACTGCTTCTCTGCAGGGCTGCTTTTGCCTGGTACCAGAGCCAGACCCACTGTGGAGTGAGCTTCATCTGTGCCAAATAAATGGTGTACTGCATGGTGATTGAGACTGTGGGGATTGTCAGCGTGGATCAGACCATGTGTCCCTTTCTTTCCAATGTCTCATCTACAAGGTGTCAGTGCTATATGTTCCCAGAGGAAAAAGTAGGAGCATCTCTGGTTTTTATGGGGTAATCTGTCCCACTGTTGTTTTATCATGGTCTGTAATGGTTAGAGGTAGACCCACAACTTCAAGGTTGTCAATAAATGAATCTTAGTAATAAACCTTGTGTAAATGGAACAACTGTGCCTGGTCTTGATTCTCACATAAAACATGCCATACTTGACGTCCGTGACTTCCTGCAGGAATTAATTTTAGTTTGTATTTATACACATGCACATTCTTGTACATGTAAACAGAAACTGCCAGACTTCCTTTTCCAAATCATTTTCTGTCTTACTGTACTTGAATGTATTTGAACAGATTTGGATTGTTCAGCTAGACGGTCTGTTCTGAGGGCTTTTCCATTCCCAGAGCCAGACACGTTACCTCTTTCTGGAACAGGTGTAACCCTGGCTGGTTTAGCAGCACCTTTTGGGGTGACTAGCACAGCATGTAATTATAGAGGAGTGTGCACTGTTGTCCTCTAGAAGACATTTATTAGACTAATGTTGTACATCATTTCAATTCGGTTCATGCAAGGCTATGGAATTTGTAGTTCTCTTTTTCTGCTTTTTAAACTGTGGCTGTATCTTGACCAGAGACTTTTGCTGAGCTGTTCCAAGTCCCTTTCTAGAGCCTTTAATTAATGGTTTAATTAAAAATCCTGTGAGATTTTATAACTAGCATAAAAGGTTACATTCAGTGTGCACTTGTTAATACTGAATTCCATTGGCGTTATATTTCTCGTCTATCCATGTCACTTATTTCTCTCAGCAGACTCCTCACAGTCCTGTCAAATACTGCTTTATATCAGAAATTGTCATCTGCTGATGTTCCTACTTTTCATTTCTCCGTCCTGCAGCCTTCCTTTCGGTTTGTCGGACTATGAAAAATACTTTAAAACAAGGACGTGGGAGACAGGCTGCTGCTGTTAGGCACACTGAGCCCATATTCTCACCCTTGCTGTTGATCTCCTAACCAGGGTTTGATACGTGTGCGTCCCACCACCTGCCCATCATCTGCTTATCTTGGCGCTGCCTGGGGAGGTGCGTGTGGCAGTCCTTCTTTCCCTCCTTCCTTGGTTGGGTAGGCAATGCAAAGCACGCCTTGTTCGCCATGCTTCAGAAACTACTGAATGTCAAAGCTGCTCTCAGACACCGGTGTGCATGTCATGGTTGGCCAGGGTTACTTTGCGTGGTGACGAGAGAAGTTTGGGCTTGTGTGGCAGCTACCAGTGGCCTTCACCGGGCAGTCCAGTATGGGTTCTTCTTTGCATTGAATTAGTTTTGTAAACTACATCCACATTGATAGTCTTACGCATATGCACTAGTTCAAAGAATGGAGGGTAGTTCAGGTAAATAAGACAGTCTTGCCTTAGTAACTACAGGTATTTATAGGGGAAAAAAAATTGTTTTGGCTGAAATGATCTGAACTGTTTTCTTCTTTGGCCAGTAAATGTCAGTTGCTTTAGAAGCATTAAAAAGTTGGATGTGTTCCAACCTTATCTTCCAGCCTTTGGTGTTCCTTTCCCCTCCTTATTTAGCTTTATGCCAAGAAACACACCAACTCTAATGACTCAGATATGAGAACTCTATTTCCTTTCATTTTTTAGCCCACCTTTTATATCCGCATGCATATCCTATTAACTTTTAAAAAGCCATTGTTTGGAATTAACACTAAGCAGTAATGATGAAAGTGTGTGGTTCATTTCACTGTGCAAAAACTTATAGTAGGTAAAGCTTTTGGAGAGGGGGTCCCACATGCAGCAAGATGCGGGTGCACAGCTGGGCAGCTGGCAGATGCTGTTGGGTGCTCAGAACCGCACAAGGAGGGGGCTCAGCTCCAGTTTCCAGTTGATTTCCAGCACCCCCATCCAAAATTGATTGTTACGATTTCAGTATCTCTAGGTACATAACTGAAAAGCATATGCTTTGCAATACAGCTTTCCAAGTATTTCTGTGTATTAGTAGTCAAACTTTTCATGAGCGCTGAGGTGATAGTTCTGTATTAATTTTTAATGACCTACAGTAGTCTTTTTTTAATTCAAAATGTGTAGTCTCTGTCCAGAGGAGCCAAGGCTTTATTGTTTTATTAAATAAAACGTCATACCAGAATATGTCTACGTGGTGACCTTGGTGTAATAATAGTTAAAGTTCAATTTGATAACAGCACCCATTCACGTGTTGCTCTGGTTTTCACTGCATGTGAACCTTAATTTTTAGAGATGCATATCTGTTCTGTGTTCAAATGTTAAAAGAAATGTTGGGATAGCTTCCGGCAATAAAACTAAACTGAGTGGCTTTCCTGTGAAATTTCCAGTACTTCCTGCTTCTGTTCTGGCTTAAAATTAATGGTGTTTAAAAAAACACCCCTCCTTCTGTTATTTCCACTTCTGATTTTAGCCAGAATGTGAAAGCAAGGAAGCATTGTAATGGTAATAAATAAAAATTTAAAAATTCATAATGAACACTTTGTTTTCAAATTACAATGGTCAGAGCTTCAGGTTTCTGTCATTGTTTTTATATAAAGGTTCTCTATGCCTGTCTATACCTCCAGATATTGGGATCTCAGCGCATACATGTGTAAATGTATACAGAAAGAGGAAAAATGAGTTTATAGGAAAACAACAAGCACCCGAATAAAGACAAATTCTCTGTAAAAACTGCTTGACTTGAGGAACAGTGGGAAGATCAGACCAGATAATGTTGTGTATATTACTTTGGGGAAATTTATCAAGCAGTGTGTGAATGCTGCCTTGCTGTTCCTAATGCAAGCCCAGCTGCTGAGATCAAATGGTGGTTAAGCGTTAGTCAATAATTCTATACATGTGGGTCAAATATTTTTCAGCTCTTATTTGGTTTCTGTATATAATGTGCTGATGGTACCCATTATTTCTCTTTTTGTCCAAGACTGTAGCTGCTTTCTTCTTAAGTAGTGTGTGTCCCGTCCCCCCTCTGCCCCACCAATTTCAGTTACCTTAGAAGCAATGAAGACTTGATGTGTTTTATTGAATTCATTCTGGCTTGTATTTGTGATTCTCTCAATACACCTCAGGTGCAGAGATGCCCAAGTGGTGTTCGTTTAGTATGGTACAGTATAGTTATTTCTTTCCTGTATAGTGCTTGAAAAACTTGCCACATCACATTTGGCATTTAGTATTGGGTTGTAGTGAAGATGAAGGCATCTGGAAAAAGAGGATCACTTCAAGTTTGTGTTGTAATTGTATATATACTGAATGAGAAAAAGTGGAGTCCTGCAGGCAAACCCTTGCTCTGCAGTATCTTTAGTCTGAGTTTTCAAATCTGAAGTCCAGCCTGTGCTGTGCTCTTGAAAAGAAGTAGCTCAACTTCCAGAGTCTCCCAAACAGACAGCTACAATTTTATGGTAGGATATATTTCTGCAAAAGTGTAGCCAATATGCAGCAAAAGCAGGGGAAGAGAGGAAGTTAAACCTGATTTTTAACAGCAGTGAAAAAATAAGGAAAGAGTTAAAAAAATAAAGTGGCCATTAGTATTTGATATATAAATGAGTGTAACTTCTCAAGTAGGTTTTATTTGTTGAGTTTAAAACTTGGAAGCAAGCTGACTTTAAACGGTGGTGTTTATGGCAAGATAAAAATGTAATAATGCAAGTAAATGGTTTTCCTGATTTTTTTTTTTTTTTTTTTTAAATCTGGATGCAAGCAAGCATAGCAGAAACACCCTGAGTGAGATTATTACAGAGTTGTATAACATTTCCAAGCAGCATTTTGAATTTGGCCCTATTAGAAGCAAGAACAGTTACAACAGCAAGAACAGTCCTGCATCTGCATAAGCCTGATCTGAATCTGATCCAATATCTTCTCCTGAGATCAGGGTTTCAGAGCACATTTATTCTTCTACAACTTTAAAAGTTTTAAATACAAGAACTGAAGAGTGCTGTAATTTAGTAAATAGAGAACTAGATTAGGACACTTGAGCTGGTGAAATCCCTGTCTGTGCTCTGCTGAATTCCAGCTGACTTCCGTGGAGTCAGGCTCTAACATTTCCGTTCATGGTCAGTGATGCTGGGCAGGTGAGGCTGCTTGTTGTGTCTTTCATCCTTTACATTGCTAAAGGACATGTTTTGTTTCATAAAACTGGTATACTGAAATAATAATGAGGAATTTGCAGCTTTCTTTTGCTTAACTGGCACCCAATACCTACCCAAGCAGAACATTTCAGGTCAGGGTTGCACATGCTACTTGACTGCTCTGTCTTGTTCAGTCAAGCGTTGTTGGAATTTTTCTTGTGTTGAATGGTCCCTCTGCGCTTGGTTATGGTAGGAGGATTTTCTGCATTGCACATAGATGTGCTGTGGCTGCAGAGGAGATCTGAGCTGGTCTTACGTGATGTATCTCAGGGCCAGAAGCAGTGTGATTGAGCTTGGGCAGCAGCACGCAGCCTTGGCAGTTCAGGCTGGTGCCATCCCAGGATGGATCTCTGTGCTTTAGAATCAACATCGGATGTTCCTAATGTGCTCTGGTACCTTAGTTCATATAACTATATTACTCTTGTTTTTACATTTGCAAGACTATATTTAAAAGAAAAAAGTTTCATAGGTTAACAACAACAACAAAAAAAACCAACCCCCAAAAAACCAAACAAAAAACCAAACTTATTACTTGTGACAACAGTCACCTGTCCATGCATTCTGTCCTTTGCATCTTTACTTTGTAATGTGGATAAAGTTATAATATATGTAAACAACAACACTTGGACTCTACTGTAATAGCACTATAACTGACGGTCTTTAAGCCTTACTGTTTTACAAATTGGCTTTTGGTTTCAGTGGGGAAAACAGTGCTGATATATTAATCAAATTTAAGGTATTAAGATGAGGAAGAGGTTAAATGCCGTGAAAAGTGTTTGAATTGCAGAAACACAAACAGGGTTGTATGAAAGATGTTAGGAAACAATCTGTTACAGTTTTAGAGATCTTCAGTGAAAAAGAGGACGACTTCTGTTTTTGTACACCCTGAGGAATGTGCTGTCTTGTAGGTGGGGTACCTTTGAATGCTTTTAACAGCCTAATCAGCGCATAAACAAAACCACCCCAAAGGCTGCTTTCTTAATGGAAGGACTGTGCTTGTGTGGTATGCATTTCTGGCTAGAAGGGGTTTCTTTGGACGCCTTTTGCATTTTTTTTTGTGGTAACCCTATGAACAAAATATTTGGAGAACACACCCCTGTGGTGTTCCTAGGTCTTCTCTTTTGTCAGTGATCCGTTGTTTGAAAGCTGCGTCTAGAAGAAAGTACCCGACCTCCTTTTCATTTGACATATTTCTGCAGTTCTTAATATAAAGAAATTGCTACTGCAATATGCTCTTAAGGTGTTGTTCAACAGCAGTGTAAGTCAGTGTACGCTGGCGGTTTTGCCGGTGATGCCTTTGTAGGCAAGCTCCAAGAGTTAGACTACAGCGTTAGTGGTGTGGGTTGCTGCGTAATCGGACTTCTACAGTAGAAGCAACTGGATGTGCTTCATGATTTCTGGAGAAAGTAAGCATTCAGTTCCCTGGGGTGAATTTCCTTGATTAGCTGTCAGACTCTCTTAACTTTTCAAAATCCAGCTCTTACCTGATAATAGAAAATAGTGCCTGACTGTTCAGGTGCTGAGAAGCAAGGAAGGCTCCCTGTTGCCCCTTATGCGTGGAAGAAGCTGGGCACCTCAGGTATGTGGCTTGTGGGGTGGTGGCGAGCATCTTCTCCTCAGCTCAGTTTGCTTCCCTGCAGAGGATCAGACTGAGTGACTGATCTTGGACTTGTTGCTGCATTTCCCAACTGGCCCTTCCCTAGCGATGGATATGTATTTCTCTTTAGCTAGCTTACGGTGCTGCAGGGATGCTGACAGAAATAGTTCATGAAAGCAGAATAGTAATGCTTTAAGGACAGCACAAATTATGGAAGAATTTAAACTTCTGTAATGCTAATATATAACTGTGATACCTTCACGCTGCCTATTGTTGTTAGTTAGTTGTTTTTAAAGCCAGTCCAAGCACAGAGGGACCAGTGCTGGTGTTAGCTTCCGCTTTCACCAGGAAACTTTGTGGATGGTTATACACAACCTCAAAATGCAAACTCTTAGTGGAGAGCTATGTAGCAAAACATTCTTATGATGTTCATTATGAATAGCTGTGTTTATGTGGGGTTTTGGTTTTTGTTTGTTTGTTTTTCAGTCCTAGCCTGTGTTTTCTGCGGTTAATTAAATCTGGCTTTACTTTTTTTCCCCCCACTTCCAGAAGTCTGTCATTTGTTAGCTGGCCCAGGTGAGCTGTGTGCACATCTGCTCTCCTTTCATTGTACCTCCAAGGCAGAGGTATTTTTCCAGGGACTTTTTGGGCCTTTTATGGTGTGGAGCCATGGGAACTGCACAGGGATTTTTGCTGTGTCTGTATAGTTTCTGTGCGCCCTAAGCAACTGGTCATCAGTGACACTAACTCCCGTGTTAGAAGGGATACTGAGCAGTTCAGGTATCAAGTTGTTGGGTTACTTGCATGAACAGCAGGAACATCAGCTAAATCAAAACAAACAAAAAAGCTAGCTAAAATATGTTGCAAATGGAAGAAAGGAAATGAGCTGTTTTAAAGGACTTAGTCCTTTTAGAAACATTTAGAGCAAAAGCCATCCAAAGTCCTGCCTCCTTGTTCATCTGAGTGTTTTGCTCTGCAGCTGGCTGTATTTCTTTCAGCAGCAACCCACGTGGATTGCAGTGCTACCTACCAGCATGGCAGAACTTCTCCAGGTGGCCAGGATGACAGCTCTTTTGTTATGCATGGACAGTGTTTCCTCTTATGGAGCTCTCAGTCTCTGTGCTGTAATATGTGGAAAGGAAGTATCACAGATTTGTGGTTTGGCATTTCCCCCCTCCCTCCCCCCATCACCTCTGGTGTTCAAAAGCAAGTGCCCTTGCATAGGAATATTACACTGCAGTATTTTGTGCAACACACAGTTGCCTGGTGAGTGTATGAACAGAAACGAAGTGGGGTTTCTTCTGCCCTGTGTATGTATATGATGGTGGACTGCTGAAGACACTTCACTGACGCGTATGTTTCACAGTTAGTGAAGGAAACTGTGTTCATGAAGACTGGAGCAGTGGCTGAAAGCAGGGAGATCCTGTCCTGGCTGTTGTCATCACCAGTGGTGACTTTTGTCGCTTTATACTGCTGTGATTCTGGGAGATCCAGCCGCCATCTACTGCTGTGTTAAGGCTGCGTTACTTGATTAGAACAAGACAATATTAACTTTCTGGGACCTGCCCGGACAGCATACCATAGCTGAACAGCCTGTTATTTTAGGTGGGTGCAGGAAGAGGGTGACTTTCCTTATCAGTTAATGGGAAGGGTGCTAATGCTCTGGAGAATTCTTGTCATTCTTGTCATGGAAGTCAGTCCCCGCTTTCACAAAACAGAGCCTTGGTGTTTATAACAAAAAAACAAAGGTGTGAGGCGCTAGTATCACCTCACGTCCCACTGTGCAGTAGCTCTCCAGACTGCTTCTCTTGGTTGTTCTTGTGACTGTTGTTGCTGAAGTAGGGTAAGTATATCACTTGTCTAGAAGGAACTGCTTTCTTCACTGTGGTGTGGCTGCTGGCTTGTGTATTTTGGATCAAAACATGGTTAGGCATTTGTGTATATCTCTTTCTTTTTTAAAGCTTCTGGATGCCTCTTTTAGTTCTTCATCTCCATGCCACTCCTGCCTTTTCTGAGCCCCAGCAGGAACACTGGGTCTAGTCATCAAGTGTGGGATGAATAGAACTGTTCCTATTGTGGCATGTTTCTTGAGGATGCTGTAGCCAAGGTCAGTGAAACAGGCTGGGAATCGCTCCCTCCCTAGAGATGTGTGTCTAAGCACATAAAAAAAGTGCTTGTGGACTGAAGTTTGCTATTGCTTCAAAACCTTAGTCAGCATGCAGCATGGTGAGTGCACGGGAGATGCATTTTTAAGCTAGCATGACCCAGCAGAGAGGTAGTTCGAGTGCAGGGGGATGCCTCAGAGTAACTGTTTTGAAGAGGATGCAATAAGGTAAGCGTACCACCTAAATGGTGAGGAGTTGTGGTTGTTTCAGACATGACTTAACATGTCCAAGTGCAGAGGGAGGAAATATTTGAGAGCTTTGCAGTGTGCTTTTCAGAAGATAGTAGATATTTCAGCAAAGCTCATGCTAGAGTGTTTCTAAGGAAAGACTTGCTGTGAAGAGCGTTTTGGGAGGTTTGGTTTGGAGGTGCAGAGGTGAACATGCTGCAGCTTCATTGGCGAAGAGCATGCCTCTGGCTGTCCTGTGTCTCATGGTGGGCACTTGTGATTTCTCCCTGTTTTACCTAGTTAGTTGCATTAGTTTGTCAGGGAGGAAGTTGAAGTTCTCTGTTTTCCTTTAGTGCTTTTGAAATTAGTTGGATTTATTACATCAAGGGAGGAATATAAGCCACAGGTAGAAAACATTTTCCAGTTTTGCTGTATCTAACAAGCCTTATTTTTCAAATTTATTACACAGAGTAACGTTATGCTTTACCAGTCTGAAGTAAGCATTTTAGTGAAACTCATTCACTGGCTTCCACATCCCACTGAAACTTGGTGCTTTGCAAGTGCTTTCTGTTCCATGGAACTTATGTTTTCTTTATTTTTTTGGACTGCTGCCTAGTGTTGCCATTTCATGCTCTTGCCTGAAAGTGGTATGTTAAAACAGGATGCCTTTGTCCATGCTCAAGTGCTGCTGTTTTGGGGGG
>VZTL01025521.1:44375-59025 GCA_013400535.1 Scopus umbretta | reverse complement strand
AAGGGGGAGTTGGCGGGAGGGAGCGGGTGTCTGGTGCTTACAGGCTCCTGGAGGAACCAGGCAAAATAGTGCCCATTCACGGTGCCCTAGTAGTAAAGTATACCTTCCCTAGTGCTTCCCCACTGTTTAACTTAGGCTCTGTGAGTTGCCTGAGCTGTGAAGAGGCCCTGGCTCTTGGTGCTCAAGGATGTTTTGGGTAGTTGAAGATGGAGTGCCTCCGCCAT
Organism: Scopus umbretta; assembly: GCA_013400535.1. Taxonomy (NCBI): domain Eukaryota; kingdom Metazoa; phylum Chordata; class Aves; order Pelecaniformes; family Scopidae; genus Scopus; species Scopus umbretta. The sequence goes on along the minus strand of VZTL01025521.1, from coordinate 58,801 downwards.
CTTCCATGTGGTCTCTGGGCAGCAATGAAAGCATGGAGGTCCTGTGCTGTGGGGCCACCGATGAAGTCCCTCTTGTCCCATTGCAAGCATTGCTGAATCCAGGCTGACCCTGCGCTGATCAAGCTTTGGTGGTAGGAGCCTTGTGTTCCGTGGTAAACAGGTTCGGTAAAAGATGACTTTTGAGACTGAGTGGTCCTCAGCCATGACTCTAGGTGGGCACAGCTTGATTGCCTTGGCTGTCTTCTGCTGTGTCTGGCTTCTGGGCAATGGGAAGGGGAACATGGCAATGGAGGGCTCTCGCTATGCTGTGTTCAGTGATTCTTTTCCTCTTAAGTATTTTTGGGCTGTCTCGCTATTAGACCCCCAGTAGTCTTGCTGGAGTGTGGTAGTTCTCAAAGTCTTGTGCAGTTTTATTTCGGAACTGTGGATGTATGTTAAAATTTGCAGCAGGCGGGGGGAGGATTTCCTTTCTCCTTGATAAAAATAGTCTTTGGCTAAGGAGGAATCGTGATTCCCAGAAACTGAACTCAATGCACTGGGCAAAAATTGGCCTGTTGGGAAGTGCTTGCTGGAGACTTGCTCATAAGCTCCCAGAGGGTAGGTGTGTGGTACTGTCTCTGACAGCCGAAATGCTGAGAGGAGAGTAGCTGTATGTGGGACGTGGGAGAGGAATGTTCCATAGAAATCGGTTGTCACTGGCTGTGGATTAATTTATCTGAGAGTTTTGGAAATTAGTCTCGGATATTTGGGGCTAGTGACTAACTGGTTCCTGGGGCTGATGTCCTCTTCAGAAATTAAGACTAGCAAAAGGAGGGAAGTGAGTACCTGAGATTACATATATTTCTGATGTTAAAATGGACATATTTTGTACATCGTGAGAGAGGTAGATTTTTGCTCTGCTTTGCAGTTCTCCCTTAAAAAAAATAATTACACTTTCTTTGAGCTCTGATTATTTATTTGCAAAACTGAGTAATTATGTTGTCCTCCCTGATGTTTTATTATCCTCAAATTAGTCCAGAGGCACGTATGTAGGAGGGCTTGATCGGAAAACCCATAAACAGGCTGTGTGGATGAGGGAGCTGGCACTGCTCATGCTGGCCCTGTGGTATTTACAATAAGCAGAAGTTGCAGTGGGACCAGCCTGGCTATAGGCTGTTCTGGAGGTATAGGGTGACTGTATACTGCAGTATGCTGTCTGACACTCTTTTCAAATTAATTGGTGGGGTTTAATAATGAACAATGCTTCGACCTGTGGTAACAGCACCATACCCCTGCAGCAGGTACTGATTTTCACAATGTATCCGGTCCCTGATTCCTTGCAGGTCACAAAGCGAACAAAGTTGGCCCTGTTTCCTCTGCGCCAGTTGTATTTTGGCAGGTAAGATGACGTAACATCAATTTTGACAAGTTTTGCCTGGTGGGTAATGCATACCAGACTAGTTTTGTTACTAAGTCACATTAAACAGGGTAACTTGAATGAATGTATTGTTGCTGTGTTGGAGAAGAACTCCATCTCAAGTTAATCCGTAAAGGCTTGACTCTAAAGCCAGTAATGTGCTTTCTTATCACTTCTTCTTACTTAAAAAAAGGGCTGTAGTGATTCTGCTGTTTCGGACCATGGGGAATGAAAACATTCAAAATATGAACTGTGGTCCTCTTACTTACTGGTTACCATAGAAATCTAAATAAAGAATGCTCTGCAACTAGTGTAAATATAGCACTTAACTTTCACGGCTCTCACTTTCTTAAAAAGACATGCCATTGTTCAGATTTCTAAAACTGATCAGTAAGGGCTACTGCACACTTTCTGAATAAAAATGTTGTAAAAGTGCTGTATTTACACTATTGGCAAGGTATTCTCAGTATCAGAGAACTTTTCTGTTACTGATTTTTAACATCAACTTGTTGTTGAGACTGGCTGTGGTAAATGAGACTAGAAAAAGCTGCTTTGCATTCTTTATAAGAGCTGCAAAATGCTCAAGATTTTATGGATTATGAATGAGTCGCCTACAGAACTGTTCCTATAATTCCAGCAGGAAATATGACCCAGTGACATGTAAAGCAGCCAGCTTAAAGCTGCAGCTAGAAACTCAGGAAGCAACAAGATGTCTTGCCTGGAAATGTGCTGCTCTTCTAGGGACCACTCAGACTCTCCCTTGGCCCAGCTTTCTCACTCAACTCATTGCATAGCCCAAGAATGGGGAATGGAGGTGGGCAGCTTTTGGCTGTCTTTGGCCTCTGCAAGTGGCATGGTCTGACTTATGGCAAGTTGGTTTGTGACATAAATATCCTTTTAGGAGCCGAGAGTTGTTGCAGAGTAAAGCTGCTCCAGGTTTCCCCTGCAGTCCTTAGGAACACATACTGTGCATGTCTTATCTGGTGGGACCTGGTGGTATTTTCACCACCTTTCATTGTTTCCAAAGTAAATATTAAGACTACTTTTTTTTTTTTAAAGCAGTCGCTGTGGTTTCATTAGTTTTCATCTGTTTCTAGTCAAATTGTATGATGTAAATCACTTTCATATACCATTGATTTTTAATTTTTTTTTTCCTAGGTTGGTCTGTCTGGTAGTACTAACCTTGCAGAGAGAGAGCTAAGCATGTAAGAATTTTAAATGAGTTTCCATATGGTATTGGTTTTGGCTTGGTAACAGGAATAAAAATGTTTTGCATTTTTACAAAGTAGAGGACTTTTTTTTTTTTTTTTCCTCCTCATAATAAAAAACTGAACCTAAAAAGCAAAATGGAAATTTACAGATTTCCAGAGCTAGGTCACTGAGCATGCAGCTGAGGGAAACCAAAAAGCTTTGGTTTTTGCCCATCCATACCACGTGATGGATGGGCAAACTGGGGATTTTTGTGGGCAAATTTGAGCTGGTATGGCTTCTCAAGAGCTCTCTAAGCAATGTAGCTGTACTCCTGAGATGCTGTGCTCTTGAATTTTCCAAGTTAGCTCTTCTAGTCATCTGTAATTAAACCGAATACAGTCCCGATGCCTACATGACATTCAGGTGTTGGTCTGGATAATTCTGTGCAGTACTTCTTTGGGTGTTGGCATTCCAATAGCTATTTAACATCTTGGTGCAGGTTTGGAGAAAACTGAGCAGCAGTTCTGGATGGGGAGGTTAATGCCACTTTCTTGAATTTTTTTTTCCCTTTCCTTCTTTCTTCTCACTGCTCCCACTTCTCAGCTTGCCCCGGCAGCTCTGGCTGGATGAGATGGTTGGCACTTTTCTGAGGGGTGCTGAGGCTTTTGCAGATGATGTTGATTTTGCTGTATTAGTCTAGAAAATGCAGGCACCTTTTTAATGGAGGGGTGATGTTGCATGAGGCCAGTGTTGGGAGGTCTGCTTTTCCTTCTCAGTGACTGTGTCATTATTCGGTGGGGTTGGTGTTGGTCTGTTACTGTCCTTTGGCTCTGCGTTGTGCATACTGCAGAAATGGCCATGGAGGGTGCTTCGCCTTTGTGTCTCTCTGGTCTGGCCTGACCAATGTGCCTAGCTTGAGGTGCCTCCCTAGGGAAATTGGATCCTTTCTTGTGGAGGACCGGTGCCTGAATGTACCTCTGAAAGCGAGGAAGAACAGTACAGGCATCGTTCACCATGGGTGAAACCATTTCTTATTGAAGTCAAAGGGGTTTGAGGAACACATTTATTATTTAATGGGTATTTGATAGCGTTTCAAGTCTGTTTTCTTGAAGTTCTGCCAAAAGAGAAATAGTTGTTTCGGTAGCAATTTTACCAAACTTCTGTGGTAAGAAACTGATCTGAATGCAAAGTGATATATTTTTTTTAATGGATCTACAATTTTACTCCATTTTTTTTTCTGTGTCCCACTTTCTAAAAAACCTACTCAGCAAATCTAGCAACTATTATATTAGTTGACTGTTGGCTGTGTTTTTAAATGCTTGCGAAAATACTAGATGGCAGAATTTTTAGCTAAGCTATTCTTTCCTTAGATTTGTGCTATTATGGTATTGCATTTCTTTTTCTCCACTAACTCATCAAAATCAAAGGCAGTTCTCAGTAAGGTGTAATATGATAAAGAAAAGTTGAATTTAGATACAACACTGCCAAATACTTTTAGTCTAGTGTGCTAGTATAAACGTGTAGCTTGAAATACACTTAATTGTATTTGAAACCATTTCAGCTGCAAACTAACAGTATGCTTTTTTGGACTTGGAGTTCATACGTGGTGTTTGACTGCTTGTAGCCATTGGCTCTTTTTCTTTCTGTCCTCACAATAAAGAATTTTATTTAATATTTAATTATTTAATAAATTTATTATTTATTTTTCAGTTTCTTCAACAGTTACCAAAATTGAAACATTTTTAGGTTAAGGGCTCTTCCGTATTCCCCTCTTCAAAGGAACAAGAGATTCACAAAACAGCACAGAATTGCTAAAGTGAAGGTTAGAAAATAAGGGTGAAAATTTTAAAAGTCCCCAGCTTCTGACTTCAATGAGAGTGGGGAGGTCAATGCGAGATCTATCTGCACTACTCACGAGCCATGTCCAGGTACACAGGACATGCCTTAGTGTGGCGATGAATGAGCAGGTGGAGTTACAATACTTTCAGAGAAACAATACTGCTTTTTTCTGTATTTGTTTATTTTTTAATTATCATAAGTTGGAGTGTCAAGTGAAATCACCAAACTTTGCAGCCCTGTGGTTTTAAGAACTGCATGTAGGTGTGTAAGTCATTCAGTTTTGAGTGCTGCAGAAGAGCTTCAACTGAATTTCTTCAGCTATAATTGAAAATGAGAGAGGATAAGTGTATATGGGTACAGAAGGTTTTCTGGGAGAGGAATTCTTACGGAACAAAGAGCATCCTTTTAGCCAAATGGCTTTGAGTAGAATGAAAATTAATGTTACACCTAAGTCAGTGAGTTACTGCTGGAAGAGGCTATTCTTATTCCTTTTTTTTTTTTTTTTTTTTCCACATGTTGTGTGACGTGGCCCTGCCCTCTTGTTTCAGCCAGCTCTGGGGCTTTTTTTCTTTTTTTTAATCGGTCACTGGGAGTTAAATACACTGTCTGGTTTTGTCCTGCTTGCCCCCCCCCTGTGTACTGCTGGATTAGTTCCCTGTGTAGGCTCCCTGCCCAGTTAAATGGGTGCCAGAATGGGCACAGGAGGATCAGCAGGTGTGAGAAACCTCATCTTAGCCCCCACGTGCTCTGGGAGGCTCAGGGTGTGCTGAGCCCCCCAGGTGAGTGGGAATCCAAATTAAAGCATTTCTTATGAAAGGGAGAAAGAGCCGTTGCAGAGAAGCAAAACTTGTGTGGTTCTGTTGTTTCAGTGGACACAGCGCTGTTAGGTTTTGGGTGCATTGGGTTTTATTTTTTCAGAAACATCAAAAGTTTTTTGGGATAGGGGAGAGATGATCTGCCAGGGCTCTGGCAAACTGGAATTACCCAAGTTGAAGACAGACACATTGAAACACAGCAGGTATTCATCTCCATTCAGCACTTCATAGTAGGTAAAAATGCATCTTTCCACTCTTGAATGCTTAGTATCTTGCCGAATATTGCCATTGCTGCTGTGCAATGATCTGTGCTCCTGGTCAGCTGGTAATCCTGTTGCTTATTTTATGCCTGTGTTGTGGGTGTGAATTCCCAGAGGTATTAGTCCTTTGGGTTTCCTTTCAGGTGTGATGAGGAGGAGGCTGACCTCTGTTGCGTGCTCACAAGAAAACAGCACTGTGAGAAATTGCCTCTTGCCTCTACAGAACCTGGCTTCTCCTCCAGCAGCAGAGTGGTTACTGAGCCTTTTTTACTCACCCTGTTTGTCTTTCTCTGACAAAATAAATATACACTAATTATCCTGTTGATTACATGGTGCAATTGCCTTGTTCATTTGAAATCGTGGCAGTTCTGTGCCACTGCCAGCTTAAGGGCTTTTGACACGAGTTTGGCCTTGAGGTTTACAGACATCAGATATGTCCTACACTGTAGTAATCTGTCAGAAAAGAAAGTGCTGCAAGAACATGAATGGACTTCGAGAATAAATGTTTCTAATACTTCTCTAGCATAAGCATCAGCAGTATAAAGCTTTTGTGCTGTGGAAGACTGCTGCAGCTGGTATCAGGTTTAAATCGGTCATTGCATTTAACAGCTATTCTGACAGCCGGTGCTCGCGGTTGGGTACTGTTGTGGTTTAACCCCAGTCAGCAACCAAGCACCACACAGCCGCTAGCTCACCCTCCCTGCCCCGGTGGGATGGGGGAGAGAATTGGGGGGGAAAGGTGCAAAACCCATGGGTTGAGATAAAGGCAGTTTAATAGGACAGCAGAGGAAGAGTATATAGAATAATAATAATGATAAAAGAATATACAAGTGATGCACAATGCAGTTGCTCACCACCTGCTGACCGATGCCCATCCAGTCCCTGAGCAGCATTTGCTGCCCGCCAGCCAGCTTCCCGCCAGTTCCTATACTGAGCATGATGCCATATGGTATGGAATAGCCCTTGGGGCAGTTTGGGTCAGCTGTCCTGCCTGTGCTCCCTCCCAGCTTCTTGTGCACCTGGCAGAGCATGGCAAGCTAAAAAGTCCTTGACTAGTGTAAGCACTACTTAGCAACGACTAAAACATCAGTGTGTTATCAACATTATTCTCATCCTAAATCCAAAACACAGCACTATGCCAGCTACTAGGAAGAAAACTAACTCTTATACCAGCTGAAATCAGGACAGGTACACTGCAGCAGCATCATCTGTAGGGAGAGCTAAGATGTTGTGCATGAGCTCAGGTCTCTGCCTTTCACAAGGAAATATTTATGCTTTCATGGAACTTTGCATCAGTGTTAGATGCTTTGGAAAAGCCTGTTTAAGTAGATGCATTTTGATAATGTTATTTAGTTGTCATAGATGTTGTCCTGTAAGGATCTGGTTATATTCTGTAAGACACTGAGCATCATCTTCTGCAATTGCTAAAGGAAAACTGTGATTCATGACACCTTAACAATTGATCAGTCTTGAGCTGTTTTCACTATTTCTTGATCTAAAATGAGGAGTTGACTTAATTTTCTGCATGTTTGCTCACACTCAACCATAGTGTAGTAAAATGAGTAAGGATTAAATCTACCCTGTTTTGAGATGTCTTGCTGTTGGAAATTACTTCTGTCCAGCTACTAGGAGATCACTAGTGAGCTGGTGCAGTAGTTACTCGAAAGACTAGCTGTTAAGAAAGCGATAGTTCCTTACAGGGGTCAGTCATGGGCTCAGATATATACATTGTCCTGTAGTTTGTAAATTGTTCAGTCTCAGATTTATTGTTGTTCACAGTTGCATTCCACCAAACAGAGCAACTAAATGGGTTGCTTTAGAAGAAATGCTATTGGATCAGGACCATTTATAGCCACTTGGGTTTTCTACGAGTTAAGATTACTCCTAATGTTAGCTTTGTGCTTCACTGAAATGTGGGTATTTATTATCTGTTTATTCTTATCCCTTGAAATGTTAAACTGATACAATAGATTTGTCTTGCTATTAGCTAGCATAAATTGCTGCTTTATTTATCACTTAAAACAAGTAATCTTTATATAAATGCATTTTTTTGTTATAGAGTGCCTTACCTTTATCCGAAACGAACAAAACTGTAAAAGCACAAAATAACAGCATAGCTTAGGCTTACTGATGATAATGTGTACTTGCATATTGCCTTTTGTCAATGCCTCTGGAGATGTTTTGCAGACTTTCATCAAGACTCTGTTGTCCTGGAAATTAGGAGTTAAGAATATCGGAAGCTGTGTGATTCTAGGCAGCAAGCTGCATTACAGCAGTAGGTGAGAGCAGGCTCTTCGCTCATCTTGCCTGTCTTGTGTGGGCAGGTTTGGCTGAATTCCTGAAGATCCATCTTGTCTTGCAGGGTCTTTGGTGTAAGAATGGTTAGTCTGAGTCTCCTCTGACTGTTGAAATACTCCTATTTGTGAGTAATAGGTGACTGGTTTTGTATGGTTCTTACCATGTCTCATTTACTGGTTTATCACTTTGCTGTACCTTGCTATGGTTCTTTGGTTTGGACATTGTGGGGACAAGAACTCCTCTGACTTCGTGTTTTGAGCACAGGATGTATCTTAATGGAGGGTCTCTAAGCAGTGTCAAAATTAATTATTAATATTCTTGTAAAGGATGTTACAGGTTATCTCTTCCAGGTTGTTTTAACACACCTGTGAAGAAGCCACAGGTATCACTTGTGGTGGTTGTGGATTTTAGTAGGTTTGTAAACCATCCTGCAGTGAGCTTAAGGAATTTGTACAAGGCCCCTCTCACTGTTAGTAGTAAAATAAAATCCTTGATCTTCCATTCTCTGAGCCATTACTTTGTGTTTAGTCTCAGCTATGATTTTTCATTAGCTTAATACTTAAAGAAATCTTGTAAGTGACGCTGGTTCAACTGATACATTAAAAAAAAAATTACAGATGCTCATAAGTATTAGGTGGGTTGCAGCTTACTAACAGGAATACACCTCACACAGCTGCATGGTTGCAGGTATTTACCTTTTATGGTACTTGAGAGGGTAATTCAGCCTAAGGAAGCCTGAGATTTACAGGCATTCCAGGTGTGCGCTCTTACTGTGCAAACAGAGGAAGTGGTGTCCTTGCTAAACTGCATCTCTGAAGAAGAGATGGAGGCTTCAGAAACAAGTTTTAAATGCCGACTAAGAATCTGATCTTTTAGCACGATCAGGAGAAATAAAATAACTTGTTTAAAACCTCTATAGCATCTGTCTTTTTTCCAACTGTAATCAGTGTTCTTGCGTTTCATTACCTCCAGTAATCACCATCACTTTTTTCTTTTTGCATAAAACTTGACTGCTGCCTTTACACTGCACAGGGCCCCATTGTATCTCTGTACCAATGAATAAGCTACATTCTGTGTCGTGGGGAAGGTCTGCGGTAAAAAGGTGTGTGTATGTGATTAGTAACTTAGAAAAAGCTTTGCTTGTGTAATACACAAATTGGAGGAAAAGTGTTTTCAACAGCTATTTTTAAAGGAATTGCATTTGTTGTAAATAGGTGAAGGCAGTACAGTATTTTAAACTTCTATTGGTACCTTCTATCTTTATCAGGCGAAGACAGTCTGTCTAAGTTGGTTAAAGTATACCATCAGTCGTGTTTCGTGTGTCAGAAAACTGACATTAATTTCAAAGCAACAGTTGTACTTCAGTATACAACAGAATTTTTAGTCACTATTTAAAACCAAACCTTTCCTCACAGCTGGAGAGAAAATGCAGTGTATTTTTTGAAAAAGCGGGCTGCTATGCTGTATATTTGTATTTACAGGCAGATGCCTTCTGTTTCACTGTGGTGTGTAGGTTAAACTCCAAGAACAACATTTTGAAGTAGCTGGTTAGACTATCTGCAGTATAAGCACAGTTTGGCTTGTGACTTGTTGACTGACGCTGGAGTTCAGAAACGGCAGGAGAAGGCAAGCGTGGCGCTGGCCGCAGCCTGGGCTGCTGGGGAGGCCTGGCAGCATCTCGGCCTCTCGGGCCTCTGTGGCTGTTGGGTTGTGTGGCAAGATTTTGGTAGCGGGGGGGCTACAGGGGTGGCTTCCGTGAGAAGCTCCTAGAAGCTTCCTCCATGCCCAAAAGAGCCAGTGCCAGCCAGCTCCAAAATGGACCCGCCGCTGGCCAGGGCTGAGCCCATCAGCGACAGTGGTAGTGCCTCTGTGATAACTTATTTAAGGGGAAAAAACTGCTGCGCAACTGCAGCCAGAGAGAGGAGTGAGACTCTGTGAGGAACGACTCTGCACACCCNAGTCAAGTCTGTTTTGCCTGTGATGGTAATTGCTGAGTGATCTCTCCCTGTCCTTACGTCCTTACCCTGACCCTTGAGCCTTTCATTACATTTTCACTCCCCTGTCCAGTTGAGGAGGGGGAGTGACAGAGTGGCTTTGGTGGGACCCTGGCATCCAGCCAAGGTCAACCCACTACACTGACTTGGCTTTGGGAAAAAAATAATTAGCAGAAAAAGAGGTTTTTTGTCATCTTTAAAAGTTATCCCTTCAGAACTATTTTTGTCCATTTTAATGTCAACATTGATCTGTCCCAAGATTAGTGAAGTGAGAAGATGGTTTGGAGCCTTTTTTTTTTTTTTTTTTTTTTTTTCTCCTGATAAAATATTTTTTTTTTTTTTTTTTTGAGAAGCATAAGCAATTACAAATAAGCCATCAGAACATATATGGCAGAATTGAAATTACTTCAAAGTATTCTTTACCAAGAGGGAAATGTATGTGACCCTGGCAAGGAATTGCTGTTCCCGGTATGGGGGGTTTGATATCCGTCACACCTGGGATAGAGGAAACATGCCAGATGACTCAGGTAACATTTATTTCCTCTCTTGGAGTCTGTTTTATTTCACAGAATCATAGAATGGTTTGGGTTGGAAGGGACCTTAAAGATCATCTAGTTCTAAGCCCCCTCCCATGGGCAGGGCCACCTTCCACTAGACCAGGTTGCTTAAAGCCCCATCTTAACCTGGCCTTGAACACTTCCAGGGATGGGGCATCCACAACTTCTCTGGGCAACCTGTTCCAGTGCCTCACCACCCCAATAGTGAAGAATTGCTTCCTTGTATTCAATCTAAATCTACCCTCTTTCAATTTAGAGCTATTACCCCTTGTCCTATCACTACATGCTGTTGTAAAAAGTCCCTCTCCAGCTTTTGTGTAGTCCCCCTTCAGATACAGTCTCCGGGGAGCCTTTTCTTCTCCAGGCTAAACCCCAACTCTCTCAGTCTGTCTTCACAGGGGGAGCGCTCCAGCCCTCTGATCATCTTCGTGGCCCTCCTCTGGACTTAATCCAACAGATGCATGTCCTTCTTAAGCTTGTGGCCCCAGAGCTGGACGCAGTACTCCAAGTGGAGTCTCATGAGAGCAGAGTAGAGGGGAAAAATCACCTCCCTTGACCTGCTGGTCATGCTTCTTTTGATGCAGCCCAGGATACGGTTGGCTTTCTTGGCTGCAAGCGCACATTGCCTGGGTCACGTTGGGCTTCTCATCAACCAACACCCCCAAGTTCTCCTCCTCAGGACTGCTCTCAATCCATTCTCTGCCGAGCCTGTATTTGTGCTCGGGATTGCCCCAACCCGTGTGCAGGACCTTGCACTTGGCCTTGTTGAATCTCATGAGGTTTGCAGGGGTCCACCTGTCAAGTCTGTCAAGGTCCCTCTGGATGGCATCCCTTCCCTCCAGCGTGTTGACTGTACCACACAGCTTGGTGTTGTCGGCAAACTTGCTGAGGGTGCCTTCAATCACACTGTCCATGTCACCGACAAAGACGTTGAACAGTGCCGGTCCCAATACGGACCCCTGAGGAATGCCACTTGTCACTGGTCTCCGCTTGGACATCGAGCCATTGACCACAACTACTTAACTGCGACCAGCCAGCCAATTCCTTATCCACCAAGTGGTCCATCCGTCAAATCTATGTCTCATCAATTTTGAGACAAGGATGTTGTGCGGGACAGTGTCAAATGCTTTGCACAAGTCCAGGTGGGTGATGTCCGTTGTTCTTCCCTTACCAACCAATGCTGTAACCCCATCTTAGAAGGCCACCAAATTTGTCAGACATGATTTGCCTAAAGGCAAGCCATGTTGGCTGTCAGCAGTCACCTCCCTATTTTCCTTGTGTCTTAGCATAGTTTCCAGGAGGATCTGCTTCATGATGTTGCTGGGCACAGAGGTGAGACTAACTGGCCTATAGTTCCCTGGGTCTTCCTTTTGTCCTTTTTTAAAAATGTGAGTTATGTTTCCCCTTTTCCAGTCAGTGGGAACTTCACCAGACTGCCGTGACTTCTCAGATATGATGGATAGTGGCTTAGCAACTTCATCTGCCAGTTCCCTCAGGTGCATCTCATCAGGTCCTATGGACTTGTGCACCTTCAGATTCCTTAGATGGTCTCAAACCTGATCGTCTCCTACAGTGGGTGGTTCTTCATTCTCCCAGTCCCTGCGTTTGCCTTCTGTGACTTGGGTGGTGTGGCTTGAGCACTTGCTGGTGAAGACTGAGGCAAAAAAGTCATTGATTACCGTAGCCTTTTCCATATCCCGGATAACCAGTTCTCCTGTTTCCTTCAGGAGAGGGCCTGCATTTTCCCTAGTCTTTCTTTTATCACCAATATATCTATAGAAGCTTTTCTCGTTGCCCTTGATGTCCCTGGCCAGATTGAATTCTGTCGGGGCTTTAGCTTTCGTAGACTGATCCCTGCCTGCTTGGAAAATTTCTCTGTATTCTCCCAGGCTACATGTCCTTGCTACCACCCTTTGTAGGCTTCCTTTTTGTGCTTGAGTTTGTCCAGGAGCTCTTTGTTTATCCATGCAAGCCTCTTGATGTTTTTGCCCAACTTCCTCTTTGTTAGGATGCATTGCTCCTGAGCTTGGAGGAGGTGATGCTTGAATATTAACCAGCTTTCTTGGGCCTCTCTTCTCTCTAGGGCTTTATCCCCTGGTATTCTAACAAACAGATCCCTGAAGGGGCCAAAGTCTGCTCTCCCGAAGTCCAGGGTAGTGAGCTTGCTGTGTGCCCTCCTCAGTGCCCTAACGATCTTGAACTCCACCATTTCGTGGTGCCATCATAACAGAAATCTTTGCTTGGCTTATACAAAGCACAGTCACTTCCTTTCCTGGTTGTCAGGATTCACAGAATTAGCCCAGTTATGGATTTTTGGGGCTTCACAGGATTTTTGAAAGCCGCCTTGTGAAAAAGGTGGCAACTGCTTGTGGGTTTTTAACTGTTCTCTTCCTTATCACCAGCTTCTTATATAGAAATGGGAAGAGAAGCTGCTGCTGCTTTTTGGTCTGTCAACCCTCTGGAAGTGCCTCTTTGGTTTTGTGTCCAATCTTTGTTAGGTGTGAGGTGGACTACCCTGTTCTCAGCTAATGCAGCACCATAGTCAAATAACTTGCTCTTGCCCATGCTTAGCTACCCCACACTGTTAGGTTTGAAAGCTCTTGTTTTTGCTGACTGTACCAGCCACATTGGGATTGTGTTAAATTTAAACATAAATCTGCATGTCCCTGTCCGATGACCATCAAAGAAGGATGTAGTTCATAATCTAGTGGTCTGCTGCCGGTCAACGACCTTTGCAGTGTACATTTTGAATAAGGTATCCCTAATTGGGACCTTATCTTCCAGAGTAGTATTTCATTGAATATGGTGAGCTTCTGTGTTAAGGTTTAAACATACCGCAGTACACCTGTGCTATACTAATTATGGATTTTTTTTTTTTTGGTAACTAGAAATAGATTTGACTTTTTAATTTCTTTTAGCAGACTGTCTTTAGGTGAGTTCACCAGCTGCTTGTGGTACAGACAGAAACAGGATTAATTGGAAAGATGATCAGTAATAAATACTCCAGGAGATCAGGTGGCAGATCACAACTGGCACGAATGCACTGAGAGTTTTAAGGCATCCTCTCAGATAAGGTTTTTAAACACATATCTGTCTTGGCATATTATATGGAAGGCATGTGGTGGTTTTGAAATAAATAATTTTTTAATGCATTGATTTCTCTAAAGATTTGATAAAGACCTGGCCAAATGTATATGTAATTGAAGAGGAATATAAAAAAACCCCACTGATGTTAATTATGGGAACAAGGTGCAGAATGCTAGTCCCACTGATTTCACTGGGAACAGGTTTTGTCTGCTAATTATGGCTGTGAACAAGGTTTTCTCCTCACTTACACCAAAGCATTCTCCGTTGATTTAAGACCATGCTTAAATTACTGTGATTGAAAGTACCTTTGCCTGTGGCACTGTCTGGCTCCCTTAGGAGGGCATGCAGAACACTTCCCTGATTTCTGTGACATTTTCTATACTTCAGCTGCCTTTGAACAGTAGTGTTGGTGCTTTCTCAAGCTTTATCTTTATTTTTACTCTAATACTATTGCGATTATTGCATAAACTGTTTGACTTGCAGGAGCACTGGCATGTCTTTGTCAGGTAAGTATTTCTCTGACCAGGTATCCAGTGTGTAGGGACTTTCCCGATGTTTCTCTAAGTGAAACCCCATTGCTGCTTGTTGTGCTCCACCTCCTGTAGCTGCTGAAGCTCCCAGGGCTTCTGGGTATTGCTCAGCCTGGCTGATGTTTCTGACAAAAGGCATCTCTTTAAAAGTGCTTGTTACGGTGGGCAGCGTACACCAGATACTTCTAGATCGTTTGGGGGGCTTTTGCTTGACCAATGTTGGGGTCACCTTTCCCTTCCAGGTGGCAAGGAGTGAGCAGGGCCGTCCCTGTGTCAGCTACTTCATCATCCTTCTGGACCTTCAGAGAAGGAGGAGATCTATTTGTCTGCACTGAAATTAGATCAGGCTCCCATCTGAAATTTACACAAATCCATGTGTGGATTTCTGTAAGCTTCAGATATGACCCCGGTGAGATTCTCTTCCCCCCCCCCCCCCCCGCCTCTTTTCTGCTATTTAAC
>VZTL01025521.1:27480-44370 GCA_013400535.1 Scopus umbretta | reverse complement strand
CCATTTTTTAAACAACACTGAAAACACAGAGTGAGCAGGGTGAGTCGAGCACACCGGTGAGGTCACACGTGTTACCTGAGTCATTAGTGCTGGCAGTGCTTCTGGCCTGTTGCATGTGCCAGATGTCACATCTTTCAATGAAGTTTAAAGGTGTGGTGAAAGATTGTGGGCATGGTTTCACATCACTTTGGACTGCTCCGAAATTAATGTTTTAAAAGCTGTTGCTGACAGCAACTGTTAAAGCATGTCTGTCCATCTTCAAGCTATTACAACATGCCTTTTCCTCCTCCCTGGCACCCTTGTGGCTCCCTGTCCAAGCTGGTGAGTTTGAGGACCCAGCTGAAAACTAACCCCTCAAAGAAGATGTGTCCTTGTGACAGTGTCGCTATGATTAGGCAGCTGAGCCAGTCTAAAGGCCAACTGCTGCTGAAAGGGACCATTGGCTTAAATCAGTGCAGTTGTAAAACTGTACAGTTACATGAAGCACTTCACTCTGCTGGATGTGGAATAGCAACTTTCACTTTTACTTTCAGCAGCTGAATGTATGTGAAATGATTCCTTCAGCGGAGGTGAGCACTGCCTGTTCATACTCAAGAATTTAACCTGTTAAGTTCAGGACTCTGTATTCCATTTAAGTTCTGCCTGCATCAACTTAAAGACAGTTCCAGCTCTTGTTTATGCATATTTTGAGTTTATAATGTGCTTAATAGGAATACTAAATTTCACTGTTGTTTTTGACTATGGGAATAAGTTGATTTTAAATGAAGACGCTGAGTTGGCTGGCCATGCAGGCATCAAAAACGCGTGCCTGTGTCCCATCCACGTGCATACTTTCATGTATGTATATACACATACATACACTTGTATCTCTAGCAGGAAGTCTTAGAGCCACTGGTTTTCCCCCCGTAGCTCTAAGCACAGCCAGCTTCCTAGGTGGGTAAACTGGAAACAATGGGAATTATTCTTCTTAGCTTCTGTGGATTTCAGCTGAGGCTGTAGATGCTCACTTCTCATACTGCTTTCTAACAACTTCTGGCACTGTTTAGGTTTTGAAGGGTGTGGTAGAGAGTTTTAACGTTTTATCTGTCAGGTGGTCCCACTTCAGCCATCTGTGTTCAATCTTGGTGTGGCTGGTTGGTGATTTTGTTCCTAGAGTTGTAACTCTGCATTTGTACTCTAATAGGTTCTGAGACCTCTTGGAGGTGGCATGTGTGAGGAAAAAATACTTGTAAGCTCCAAAAGAGTTTTGAATTTTGTTTTTCAGTTGTGGCACAGACCTCAATCTAGGTTCAGTGAAATTAGTGGCTAGCTTCCCATTGATTTACTTGAGGCTTGCTCGAGACATCTCCATCAGTACTTCAGTTCAATTTGTTCTATCTATTACAATCTTTGCTTCTTGTTGTAGAGCATTTTCTTTTTAATTTTTAATTTCATAATACTTTGCATCTTTTGTCACAGTTTAGCTGGAGAGGATCAATACGCAGACAGCTCCAGAACTTTCCTGTCCAAGCCAACATTGGTCTCGTGCATCTGGTCATTATCAGTACTCATTTAAGAAGCTATAAAGCCCCATTGTCTCTGAAGAGGTTACTTTTTTTTTTTTTTCCCCCCCTATATTGATTAACTTAACTGTTTTGAGTAAATTTGACCGCCTGTGGCTACTGCTGACCCTAGATTCTTGCAGTACCTCCAAGCAAAATGCTAAACATAGCTGGCATTCTTGGTATGGCAGGAGTGGGTGTGTTGGGAATTCGGGGGCACATTGGGAAGGGGTGTTAGGACAAAGCATTGCGGTGCTATCCAGGGCAATCTTTTATTTGGGGGGGGTGTGTCTTATTCTGTGTTAAATTCAATTTGGGAGCACAGCGCTGAGAGATGAGATCCCTCTCGCTGTGGTTATGTATGATGCCCCTTGGTTTCTTACTGGTGTGAATGGTTCTGCATGAATTGGAACAAAATCAATGTACTGGGGGGAAAAAAACCTCAGTGTAATTCTCTGGAATCAAGGCCTTAGCTAAAACAAGGGGATGGCAAGAGGTTTTAATTCATAGCGAGAAATGATAGGGATGTAAGTGAGCTAGGCTGAGGGAACGTTGTTAGGGTGAATTTTGTTGCTTCCTTTTGGAGCATCTGGTAATAGCTGCTGTCAGGTCTGTTCTGAGATGGTATTTCCTGTGTTTTAATGAAAGTGGTTGTAGCACTGTACAGGGTATTTTACTGAAGACTCGGCAATATTGCATCAACATATTAATTTCTGTAGTTTGACTTTTCTATATTGACGTGAAGTGTAAATATAACTATTTGGCAGTGTAATTAAGTAGTATGACAGCCTGTAGGAACATTTCCTTCCAATTCAAGAGGAAATTAATTTAGAAACTTTTTGATTTAATACAGACATGGCTACCTTTCTTGTGTGTGTATGTGTATGAGCTTATTTAAAAAACAACAAACACACAAAAAAACCCCCCAAAAATCCAACACTTGCTAATCTAGGTCTTAAAACTTTAGGAATGGAGAACTTGGAAAGCACCTAAATGAGCATATTTTGGCATAGCAATATAGTTATCAATTAACTGCAGCTTTGTTGTTATTTTGTTAAATAGAACAGTATCTTTTGAAAGAGCTTCCTAATCAAGCAACTTCATTTGTATTTTTAAATGAAATAAATAATTTTAATTTTTTTTCCATTTTATGAATAATTGCCACATCGGACTTGTGAGCATGTATTGTATTTCTTGGCTGTGTAATCATACATAAGCAGATGTCATTACTGAGAATGACGCTTTTTTTTTTTTTTTTTAACAAAATAGAAATGCTGCGTGCAGTCCTAGAGCATGTAGTTCTTTGGACATGAAGTTTTATCTGCAGTTGTAAGAAAGGGGTTTTCAAATTATTTAAGTGTATGTTTGTGTGTTGCAGGATAGCATATGGTTAACTTTAGCGGAAAAAACTTTTGAAGCCTATAGGATGGTTAAGGAAAGCTTTGTATACCTTAAAGCAAAGCTGTAGTCAACACTGTTCTGAAGTCAGAAGTCATACTAAGAACAATGGGAAGTCTTTGGTCTGTGCAGGAAGCAAATGTAGGATGCAGGAGTAACATTTCTGGCATAAAAGTACCAAATTTTTTGTCTTCTGACAGCCACCCTTGGAGTTTGCTCTTTAGGTAGTGGTTCTCTCATTTCTGTAGCTGCTGATTTTGTATCTTCTATCTTCCTAATTTATCTTCTGTGGAAAACATATTTTTTGCCTGTTGTTGCTAGAGTAGTTAATCATCATTTTCTCAGAAGAAACTGCAGGATCTCTTCTACCAGTGGCCTCAAGTTGGGTTAAAAAAAAAAGTATATGGATTAGGTAAGAGGTTTTAGCCTCATCACAGATTTTATGACACAGTAGGAAGATGTATGCTTGTTTTTTGAAGATGATCAGAAAATTAATCTCATTCCTTTTATCAGGTTATTGCACCATTAATAGATCTTCCTACCAAAAGTAGGGAATTGAGAAAATACTGCATAGCACTAGAACTGCAGTCTTAAGTAAAAAAAAATTGATCCAAATATCTTTCTCTCGGTGAGAATTGTGAAACCACAGCTGACATATTTTTCATCCACTTTACTTCCTGAAGAGATCAACTCTAGATGGTGAGTCAGCTAGCCAGCAAAGATGATTAATAAAGGAATAAGCTAAATAAGGATTTTTTTTTTTCTATTAACCACCTACTGTTCTGAGCAAGAAATATTCCAAGTACTTGCTGATGCTGTTTTGTTAAAAAACAAAAACAAAAAACAAAAAAACCCCAAACCAAACACCAACAGCAAAAAACCCCACACACCAACAAAAAAAACCCAAAATGCCCAAACCCCAACAGTTGTTTTATTTGAGGTGATGGAGATGGGACAGGTCTGATAGTTACTCCTAACAGTGGTTCTTAATTCTACTAAGCACGTACGTAATGATCTGTTCCAAACCTTTCATAGGCTTGCATAAGATCTTTTAGCATGGGGAAAAAAAGGTGCTGTAATTTTTTTTTTTTTAAACTCTATTCCACTCCCCTCCCCCCTCCTCCCCCCAAAGGACAAATGCTTGTAAGGTAGAGGAGATGATCCTTTTTTACAGCTAAGCACGTATTGTGCAAAAAGTTTTGGGTATGTTGTCCTGGTGTACGGAATCAGTATGATTTCTGTTAGTACATGTTGCCTAAGTTAAAGGTTTTTCATTGTCTTTTAGCTGACTTTGAGACCAAAATTATGAGGTTTTGTAACAGCATCATTAAAATTAATTATGNTTCACCAGGGTTAAAAAGTAAACTGAGTTAAATTCCAGTTTGTGGAAGAGCATCAAATATATAGACTGACTGAAACATTGGGTGTGTGGTGGTTTGGTTTTTTTTTTTTTTTTGTGCACTGATTTTAAGTGTGCAGTTTGAAAGTCTGCCTGAGCTTTAATGAATGCAATTTGGTCTCCTGCTGGACAAATTTTCCTGTATAGATTTTCTTGTTTTGTACTATTTCTTTTACATTATTTTCATATGTACAACGCAGATGTGAGACAAAGACACCCTTCTAATGGCATAATAAATCTGCAGTGTGAGTGGATGCCTAGGCTAATGCAAAAGCTGCGTGAAGGCCATCAGTGCTGGCAGAGTGGTTGGCTAAGCAGGATGCTGAAAGGCAGAGAGTGCCAGAGGAGCCAAGCTGGCATTGCCAAGTGCCTTGTCGCATGATGCTGTAAGCTCTGTGCCTTGCCCTGGCATGGTGGGTATCAAGGATACTCTGAGATGGAGCACCCTGTTGTGTGCAGCATAAGCCGGAAAGTACTGGGGAATATCAAGAGAGGTTGGGAGAATATACAGTGATAATAGTACTCCGGAACAGGAATGCATAGCTGAAGTCAGTTACTGGAAGAGTTTGTACTTAGAGCACAGATGATAACGCTTTTTTTAAAAAGGAGCTGACCCGCAAATTCAGATTTCACTTCAGTTTTGCAGTGCACTTTTAATAACTTGCCTTCATTCAGGCAGCATTACAAGCTAAGGCTGAGTGTGGTTCCATTTTAGTTTATGCTGGTTTAGCTAATGCTTTGTGAAATTACTGTCTTAATGGTGGGAAAGTACATCTCTTGGGAAATGTGAACAAAGGACTACCTGGTTGGGACAACTGTATCTCTGGTTGTAGAACTCTTGAGTTGAGCAGATGATGTAATATTTTAACATCATCTTGTGAGAGGGTGTATTGCATTTCTGTGTGTGTCCCTGTTTCTTCTGCAACGACTCATCCTGTTTGGCTGGGTTTGACCTGTTAACGTATGTGCAGAACAGGAGGTGGAGAGAGAACAGCTAAAGAGCATGCTTGCACCCTGGAGGGGGAAGGATGACTTAAGCTAAAATGCTGCCTTCGTATCCCATGGGTATGATATGTGGTAGAGTGACTGAATCTCCTGCATTATTCATTGCCACTGGCTTCTGCTGTGACGTGGGTGTTTATCACATGAATAGTTGTGCTGTGGGTTGCTGCAGAAAAGGTGTGTGTGACCTGAATACTCATCACCCACAGGTCTTTCTCTAAGTGACAGATAAAACCTGGTCTCAAGTATGGTATGTCTGCTAAGAAGTCAAGTCATTTGGAGATGTTTTTCTCTCAGACAGCTTGTGGATGAGCATCTTCAGTTGCTTCTAACCCTCCTGGTTGGTCTCTGTCACATGTATCAGCATGAATTCCCAGGCTTTCAGTTCTTTCCTTAAAATTTGATGACTGTGTGAAAGTAAGTTTTATTCTTAACATGTATTTGGAAAATTGTTCAGCTAGCTAAGTTGCACCCCATTGTGCTAAGAATAGGATTTCTTGAGAAAAATTTCAGGCTGCTTTGTTTTCAAATATTCCAGTCTCTTTCCACTTTTAATTTTTTTAATTATTTTTAACTCAGCTGCTTGAGCGTCTTCAAAGCACACTTGTTTTGCTGCTGAAGTACTAACAGCAAATCATGTGTTGGGCTTTTGTAAGCGTTAAAGCTCGGGTCAGGAGGGATGAGCAAATGGAAGATATGGCTTGATTGCCATCCACTGGGGGGAAAACATTCCGCAGTGGTACTCAGGCTGTGCTTGAAGAGTTGCTGTTGAGCGATACGTATCCTTATGTTGATCGTGCTGTGCTTTTGGCACAATAACCAGGAAACTGAAAGCCTCAGCCCAGATGTTTGCTCAGACAGTTTTGTCTGATTCTTGTTGCAAGTCATGATAGCAGTGATGCCGAAAGCTGGAGAGAAGGGGTGGGCTTAGGGGCAGAAATGGGGGACGCAAGGCTTAGTTGTGCTGTCAGGTAGGATGCTCAGCGTGCTGCAACCACCTGCCCTGGAGTGTGGGAGATATGTTTGGGATGTTTCTGCGCTTTTCTCCTCTTGCATTTGCTTTTGGACATTGGACATATGTGTGCTGAGACCTAGCACCAGAACAACATCTGTCTGTCTGGGACAGCTGCTTGCCCTGGCTGGTTGGTTCACCCTTAGGAAGCTGAATTGCTCACCAGTGGAAGTACCAACTCCCTCAGACTATAAGGGTAGGATATTTCCATAAAAGCTTTTACTGGTAGGATATTATGATTTATGGGTACTATAGAAGCAGAACATGAATTGAAATGGGCTTTTCGGGGTGCACAATCTGACAGAACCAGGTGAGCTGGAGCCAGTGCTGTGCAGTGGGAGATGTCAGTCTCTCTGAGGCTGAAGGTGAATTCTACTTCAGTGTCAACCCAGTGCTTTGCTTTCTTCTGCTTTGGTGTCTGTGGAGCACAGCTCAGCAAGTGGTAAGACTTGAGAAAAGCAGTAAGTCATGCAGCCAGAGGACCAAAGTAACACCTTGGTGTTTGGGAGCAGTCACTGGCAATGTGGAGGACTGTGTGAATGTTTTGAGGGCAGTGGTGGGGAGGATTTGCAAAAATGAAAATACGGATTTGGTTCAGACTGGCATGAAAGGAAAGTTTCTTAGCTTTTCCCCTCCCGCGCCCCCTTCTGTGCAAACTTTAAGAGGAAAAACAAAAAACACCTTCCAATATCCATTTTGGACATTTTTAATGAAAAGGATCACTAAAATGAAGGGGACAGACTTGGGTATCATTCATAAATATCAAGACTTACCCTCCTCACAGTCTCTTCTGTAGTGATCGCATGGTCAGTGCGCATTGTGGGGAGGCAGAAGACCCATGCCCATGTTTCTTCTTGGCCCTGGAGGACTTGACCTATCTTCTGCCCTTTCCAGGAGGGTGTCCAGAATACGCTTTTTAACCTGAAAGAGGAAGAATGGGACCTGTCCTTCAAAAATGGATAACCAAATCTCTTTAGTTTTGTTGGACTTCTCAGAGTTCATAAATAAAAGTGCCATGTGTTTCTGTGCTTTCGCCACTAATTGTAAAAGAAGTGCTTCTTCCTGACCTTCAAAAAATGGTGCTTCCAAAGTTTGGGAAGGTAAAATACCACTGCCGTGATGCTATTTTCTTTTTGGCTCTCTAGGGCAGTAAGTGATTAAAAGTGTAAGATGCTTCCTTCTGGGGATTTGGCAAAAACTGCTGTCAAAGAAGGTAAGATGCAGACAAAGAAAGGTAGATGTTAAAAACATCAGGGAATTCTTGAGGTGGTGGCAGCCGCCTTTTCCTCCACCCCATATTTAATGAGTCTCTTATCTGTCGTTACGTTATGAGAGTCCTCCACGTCGGTCAGATCGAAGTGCAACTTGTTAATACACCTGGCAGTGTGTATTGACACACTTCTTTTTTGGTAAGAAAACCATAATTTGTTGGTTTTGTTTCGTTTTTTCTTTTAAACTATTTCCAGAGTAAGGCCCCTAGAAACCTCAGAACAACACTCAGCTCTTCCTTCTCTCCTCTTTTCAGAAACAAACCCCAGCAGCCTGGGTTCTTGGGGCGGTTGCATGAAGCTCACCAGGAGGCTGTCTGATGGACTGGAGTTAGAAACTGGCAATGTGCTTTCTAGAAGGAAAGATAAAAATTTGTCCCTAAAATAGATGACCGTGCTGTACTTATTAATTATTGATGTTATGCTGGACGACTTCTTTCTTCTATTTTTAAATTGGAGGAAGAGGTAGAAATTGTAATGGAAGGGTAGGTGAAATCTTGTGATTCCTGTTTAAAAGACAGTTTAAGGCAGAGTCCCCAGTCTGATAACATAGATAGAGCATGTCTGTGTGTGCCTAGAGAAAACTGCAGTGTGAGTGTGATACCAGTTTTGTACTGATACCAGTTCACTCATCTCTACATGATGAGTACTGTGTATATGTAATATCCTCAACCTCATGCATAAATATGTAACTCTTCTTCCATTCTTCTTCCATTCTAAAAGCACAAGAATTGGGAAATCCGTAGCTATTTTTCCCAGAGCAACTGGATCCCTGCCGACTTGCATGTTACTGATTTTTTACACCCTTCCACCCTGCCCAACACCGGCAGGTTTGCAGGCTGTTAGCGATATATAGCCATTACTACAAAGGAGATAGGAGGAGTGCTCCAGACTAATGTAATCCTTAAAATTTGTGTTCCCTGATGCAAATAGGTGGGTTTATTTTCCTACAAAACAAGCTTTCGAGGTGAAGAAGTGGAAGACTATCTGTTGTTTTCCTTGGAGAGACGTGCTACCCCCAAGCCCAGGCTGGCTGCTCTCTGGTGGGGCCACCCAAGAAGCAGTTGCCCAGCAGGGAAGGGGGAAGAGTTGGTGAATATTTTTATTTTTTGGTGTCAGTTTTTAGATTAAGTGAATTCAAATCAGAGTAGCTCAGTTTAAGTCAACAGAAGCACCTGAGAACTTCGCTGTTGCAGTTTTATTTCTAATTTAAAGGTAAGAACAAAAATGCAATGCCATTGCTGAGGAACACACCATTTATATAGTGCTTCAGGAAAAAAGTATTACTGAAGTATGAAACCTATTTTGGTACTGAATGACTCCATTTGAAATTTGGCGATTGGAAACCTGCTTTTTTTTTTTATATTTAATCTAAACTTCAAAGTTCCTTACCAAGAGCAAGGAGGTTGGAAAGGAGAGCAATCAAACCTGCTAACCTTCTTAGCTGTTGGCAGAAAGCCACCAGGCACAAGCACAGGCTGCAGTGGAGCAGGAGGAAAAAAGCTGCAGTGATTCCTAGCTCGGTAAATTCCTGCTAAACCTCAAGAAACTAGCTCTGGTCTGAGTTTAGACATTACAAATCCATGGGAAGTCTGTATTGGGTGGATGTCTGTCTCTGTTTTGAGAGATCTATAAAAGTAAGTTTTATTCTGGCATCTCAATAGGAGTGATAACTCCCAAATTTTTTCCTTGCTGGCTGGTGTTTTCTGTTTGGTTGTATTATTTCTGACTGAAATTCTGGGATGTGCACAAGATCAGGTTGCTTGCTGGCATCTGTGAGATTTCTTGCTGCTGAGGCTAGCCGAGGACTGGATCGCTCGCTGTCTGTGTCCCACGGAAATCCAAGTGCCCAGGAATATCTAATCCCACTTTAAGTATATGTAGCTATTTCCCTATCTTTGCAAAAGTAAATAGGGACTATTTAATTTTGTAAATGTCCACCCTAGTATTGCCTCAGCCAGCCAGTTGTTTATTTCATTAATTGTAACAGTATGTTCCTACTTTGTCATCTGTGGGCGTTAAACATTTGCTAATTCATTTTCTGAGAAGGGTATCAGTGCCTGCATGCTATCTGCCTTCCAATTTACTGCTTTTAATAAAGTCCTAAATGAATTATTCTAGCTTGCATAGGTCTGGGAGACTGAGCTTGCTGCACTGTTGGCTGGCTGAGCTTTACTTTGAAATAGTAAGATTTATAAACAGGAAGAAAAAAAAAAATCCTCTATTCATTCCTCAGTCGTTTTCAAGTCTGCCAATTTTCAAGGCAGGCAACATGGTAAAAATGTGGGTGGAGAGGTGCACATGTTCAGCAGGACACAGAGAAAGGGTAGGACACTCAGGGTGGAGGAGAGATTCTCAACTGGGGAATAGAAAACATTGGATCTGTGGTAGCACAGCTTCCGGAATTTATGTCATCAGTGTAAATATCCTTTTGGATCTGAGGTCAAATGTCTCTTGTTGCAACTTTGTTTTGCAATTTCTGTCTGCTGTTTTGCTGGAGAGCTTGGTCATTCCTACCTTCCAGACCTTTTGTATTTCAGGCTTGCCTCTGATCTCAGAACTGGTGGCTGACCCCATCTTAGTTTGGATCGAAAAATTGTCTTGTTTTGAGCATAAAATGCTTTTGAGCTGTCACCTGGTTTTTTTGGGGTTTTTTTTGGTTTTTTTTTGGTTTTTTGTTTTTTTTTTAATTGAGTTAACTGCTTTTTCTGTTGCAGTTACGGTAGGCTTGGTTTAGAGCAAATTAGGTTTCATATATAGGATGAAGAGGGTTAATTATAAAAATGGCCATGCCAGCACAGATGGATGCATCTGTTTGTTTATCTTGGGAAGAAACCCCTTAAAATTATTTGGAAAAAAGCTAGCATGTATGCCCAGTCTGTGGAGAAGTTTGGGGTCTCAAAACTTAACCCAGAAAATTTTGTTCATATAAAACCTGTGAATCTCAAGCAGAAAGAAATCACTAGTTTCTTGGCTTCACAGGTATGAAGATGTTAATACAATCTGTGTTTTCTTTCTCTCCGTTTTTTTTCCCCTCTCTCTTGAATACTGAAATCTGTCTGTCTGATACAAAAGTCCACAAAAGTGCCTGCTAAATTGGGTTAGACTATTAGTTTAATAAGCATTGTTCTGTTTTCTTCCTGCTCCCTTGAAAACGTTTTTTTAAAGTGCAATTTCGTTATTGAAATGAAAATGAGTATATTTTCTTGATTTCTTAAAAAAGCTTTAGATTTTAGAATTATTTTTCATCTGGCTTATAAAAAGGTCTATTTTCAAGTTTCCAAATGACAAATATGATTTTTAACGAGAACATTTTTAGCTCTCTTGAATATCTGTTCTGTCTCAGTACTTTCTAGGATTTATAGCTCTTGGATTTCTGTTAGAACAAGGAGGGGGGGAAAAGTCTCTCTTTAAAATGTAATATAATTTGGCTTGATTTAGCCTGGCTTCTGCTTTAACAAAGAAAAAAAAATATTTTTAAGCTCTACAGCAGATGAGATTTATGTCTGCAGTTTTGCATAGTTATTTTCTCCAGATGGAAGAACAAATAAATATAAAGTTGACTAATACCTTGAATGCTAGAACATAATTTGACTGACAGATCTGCTGCCACTGATAGAGTATCTTTTGATGGGGAGATAACCTCTCTCCTATCACTATGTGGCAACAATCCCAATATATTTTTCAATACCAAAACCCATAGCATTAATATAGTAATTTACCAGGGGCGGAACAGTTGGAGAATGACTGTGATACAGCATACAGACTTTGCAAAAATAAATTATATACTTGACGTCTAGTGAACACAAGCATAATTGAAAAGATGATTTTTCACTTTATTTTCTAAATTAGGCTATGAACATACTGTTTAGTGAGGACTTTTTGCTGCTTTTTTTCTATCTTGGGGCTCATCTCTGTCATCTAAATTAATTTTCTTCATGATATTCAGTGTTTGTTCATGGGGAAAACCGCAGGTCTGTAATGCACTGCAGAGAGAGACAGAATTTAAAGCATGCTTTGCAGCACGTCTCTTACACGCCCGAGCTGTCATAGTTCAAGAGCAGCTTGCGACACCTGCCCGGTTTGGGAAGATCCCTGCACTGTGTGTATATATATATATATACCCTGTTCTGCTTTTACTTCTGCTGTGTGCCTGTTGTTGAATGCAGGTGTTTTTTAAGGATTTAAATTGAAGGCGGCTTGTTGGGTTACTCAGTGACTTGTTGTGCTTGTCAGATTCCCAGGCTCCCGCTGGCTCCCGCTGCCACAGAGGGTGGCCGCGTGGGTTTCTTCTGGTAACCTGCACCTTTGCGAGCTCAGTAGTTTTCAGTAATCCCTCCTTGACTCTTCATAAATGAAAACTCTAATATGTGTCTTGGCTTTGTTTTGCAGCTTGCCTGATTTCTGCATTGAACTGAGGGGGTGCTGGTGCTCAGGACTCCGGGACTTGGTGCTCTGGTACGGGCTTTCCACCAACGAGCTGGGGAGAGTAAGTAACCTGCTCTGTGTCTGGTGTTCCTCTGGGGTGGGGGGGCTCTTTTTGCACTTTTCTTGTCCCACGTCTCAAACACTGAAGTCTCAGATTTCTCCCAGCACAGTGACAGGAGGTACTGGTATTTCTACACAGTATTTACATTGTTTATTGTGATGTTTGTTAACAAAGATGCTCTAGCAATTCTAGTACTCCAGCAAGAGCAGTACTTGGTTTATCCATTCTTGCAGATTAGCTGTATTTGTGCGATGAAACGCTACAACTTTTTCTGCCACCTCACATGAGAAAAGGCTGCATGCAACAGAGGTGTTTCATAGTAGTGCTGTTCCTCTGTGGTCTCAATAACACTATCTGTTAACGCAGACACCTGTTTTGGATTTCAGCATTCTGTGCAGCAGAAGTGCAGCCTCCTGCAGTGTGTTCAAATGGTTCTGTGTGACTCTTGGAGTGGGAGGGAGGCCCACAGCAGCAGCTGCTTTGTGGCACCAGCTGAGGCCATCTACGTGGAGCGATTATCTGGTCGCACACTCCCCAGCAGCTTCTGGTGCTGTGGCTTTCTCTTCCTTCGCATGTGACCTTACAGGCTGGGGATGTACTTCCCAGTACCTGGCAATCCATGGGGCTTCTCATTTTCAGAAATAAGGTATGTGAGAGGTCTGGCATTGGCTGTCCACAAAGCAAGTGATGTTAGCTGGAAGGCTTGGGCTAAGCATGCCTGTAGGTTTGCCTGTGCCATACAAGCAGTTGTTCTGGCAGAACCCTGTGGAGAAACTGCACCATTTGCTGCCAGAGGCAGGAAGTTTTTCCATCAGGATTGCTGTTGCACCTTGCTGAAATGCAGCGGCACTCTTCTGGGCTTTTGCTGATGTGATCCTTACAAGGGTGTTATTTTGTACAGTCCTACCTGCTGGAGGTGAGCTGGTAGAGCTTTCAGATGTATGCTAGCCTTGTAGCCACTGAGCAAATCTTATGCATACCTCAAGTTCTCGCTTTCTGTGGCGTGCACAGCTGCAAACTCCTGTCCTGTAAGTTTCCTCTTTAGCTGGTTAGTTAAAATGTAGAGAGGAGATAAATGCTAGTACCTAGCTGAGACATTGATTTAGAAAGTGATCTTTCATGCTGCATGTTACTTTTCCCAGAGAATTCCTTATTTACAAAGGACTTGTCATCCCGAAGAATTTCAGAGGTTTTATGGTTTGGTTTGGTTGCCCATCCGTCCCTCATTGTAGTGTCTATTCCCCTCCCTCCTACCACCCTCCCCCCCCCCGCCCCGATAAAGCTACACTCCTGTGAGATGAGATATTTCTTATTAAAGCAGTCCTTGCACCAAGAGAATGATGGGCCTCCAGCCAGGGCTAATCTCATGTTGGTATGGAGTTGCATGAGACACAAGTGTTTTAGCCAGTGCAGTAAGACAGCTCTGAAGGGCTTATGTATGGGTTTGGGGTTGGTCTTGGACTTCATGCTTTTCATGTATGTTAATCAAGCAGACTCAGTGGTCTGTACCACACAGGAGGCTGGGCTAATGATGCAGCTTTTCTTTCCAATTTGTTTTTCTTTAGTCTCTATACCTACTTGACAGAGCCTCAATTCTTATATGGGAACTGAGCAGTATTCTTTTAAAACATAGAGTTGCCATACAAATTATTAATTTGTATCATATACTAGGTCATTCTCATGTCTGTCTTGTCTTTTTTTTTTTTTTCTTTTTGTTTCTTCCTTCTTGGTCCTCTCTCTTTTACTAGAAGAGCCTGTAAGTCCTCTTGCTGTCCAAGTAATTTTATGTATCAGTAAGGGAGTTTCATAATTTCCCTTAAATAAGATTACAGTCTTTTCCCTGGGGAAGAAGCTGTTGGGTTGAGGACCTTCACCTTAATAGGACCAGTCGCCCTAATTCATCTTACTCTTTACTGCCATGTCCAGTTCCTCAAAGGCCTGTCCATCAGAGCATCTTTAGGTGAATTGCTTGCTGTGTGATGCTTGGCTGGCGTCTGTTTTACTGTCAGGAAGGACTCTGCCAGGGCATGGTGCAGCCATTGGCTTGGCATTAGCTAGGTGTCTTGCAGGCAGCTTTGTGAGACCATCCCTGCCAATCTTTAATCAACATTCTCATGACAGACTGCTATGATGCCAAGCTGAGGGGAGTAGTGCTTCAGTCATCGTTTAATGCAGTTGAAACTCCTCACCCCAGCTGCTCAGGGAGGATACAGCTTGCCAGATCCTAGTTCTTCAAACTAAAAGGAAAGGTTACTCATTTTGTGATAACTGTGGGTTTTGGAGGTAATGGAGTTGACGTGGGTTCAACTACCTGCGCAGCTACCGCTGCTGTTCAGAGTCTTTTAGCAGGCCTTGCAGAGAAGGCATGGTTGTCATGCTGACCGTGGAGCTGGTGCTCACCAGCATCATCTCTGAGATCACAGATGCCGTAGCATAGGCTAATTCTTTTCCAGGTTTCACTAGATTAACACTTACATGTTTAACATGTCTACAAAATACATTTTAAAGGTGGAAGTCCATGCAAAAAACAAACTGTGTGGATGCAGCAATAGCTCAGGTTGTCCTTCAGGCCGCATCAGCATCTTCCTCCATGCCCCAGTGGGATCTCTGCTGCTAATAAGAAGAGAGTTCAGTTTTCACAGCTGTTCCAATATTTCTGCTGAGACGGCCATTTCTGTAGTGTGTGTGCCACCCTGTTAGGAGTTGAACGAGAATCAACAATTTGTTTCATAGGCTACCAGAAAATCCATGGTTGCTCTCACCTCAGCATGTACTTGTATTCATGACCCCTCTTTAGTTAAACAGCTTCTTATTAAGAGTCTTTTAAAACTGTTGGCTGCAAAGCAGTGAGGTTGATTGAACCTGAACTTCAGGTCCAAGTGTGGCCCAAAAGACAGGTATTTGTGATACTTTATAGGGAGCCTGTAGGAGATGGGTTTAATGAGTCCCATTCTAATTGGCCTCAATTCAGCCTGTTTTGGTGCTGAACTCATATGAGATCATCTATAGTACCTGTTGCTTGGCAAATATGGGTGCAGTACCCCCATGGTAGCTCCCCACTAATGCGCTGCAAGCCCTCTCTATGGCTCAGCAGAGGCTATCAGAAAGTTCCTTCTATGTTATTGTCACTTAGGACTGGAGAGAATAGCTGCTTGTTTGTGGAAGATGTTATTCACAAAATCAGACTAATTCTCTGGTGCCTGATTTGGTTAATAAGAGTAATAGGTTGTGAAGGAAACCCTGGGGGAACTCCTTAAATCGCAGCAGGAGAAAATGGAATGGCCTGTGCTTCTGCTCCCACTGTTATCATCGTTCACCATCACCTTTTGCCACTGATAGCAGCAGAAGATGTAATACTGGGTAGTGTAGGACATGGTTCAGTCTTTTTTTACTACCTTAATATATCACACTTTCAAAAAGAAATAAATTTCTTGTTGTATTGATAGCAATTGTCACTGCAAACAAAGGACACAGCTCTTGTCTTGGGGGAGGGTGTTATGGAGAGGAGAGACCTGAAGAGAAATAATTGAATCTTAGCTGGTTGTTCCTCTTGAGCTGGTAGTTTATTGTTCCCAGACTCATGTGTCAGAAAATGGAAAATGGTACCACGAGGTAGAAATTAACAGTATTTTAGAAAATGTTAAATAAAATTGCTTTTTTAATGGAGTGTTGCAATATTTAACTTGATTATTCATGGCTCAGTTAGGTTTAGGAAGCATCAGTGACAACGTGAAACTATTCTGATCATTCTGACAGATGTTTAATTATTTAAAAAAAAATGTTTTTTCCTAAGAGTAAGTACTTCCATCAAGAAAGGTGGAACTCTTATGTGATAACTTCAGATCATGAACCATATCTTGATTGTGACTCGGTTAATAAATTTTTCTTCTTGGATGCTGAGAGTCCTTTCCACTACATTGTCACAGAAAAACATGGCACGTGGCATGTCAGCTTAAGAACAATTTACGCTGTATTGCAGCAGTTGTCAATACAATATGGGTTGTGAATGGAGAGGGAAGGAGGTTCCCAGGAATATGCTTATATTATTCTAAATGCATGTCATCGTTAGCTTTGAGGAAAGAATCAAAGAGCCCCAATGAGAGCCTGTCCTACAACTACTTTTCTGTTATGTATGCAAGTGACTTTGGTGACTGACACTAGTATAAAACTGGATTCAGATGTGAGGTGGGTCATGTCCATATGTCATTCAACATCCAAAAGGGCTGACCAAAGTTTTTTCTCAGCATGGTAGACATGGGTTTCAAATACACTTCTAGTTAAATAAAATTACAAATCCTACATTATATGATTTTGCTGTCTCTTGCAGCCATTATTTTTGAGGGAAGGTGAGGCTAAATAAGTATTTTGAGAAAAACTCCAGTATTTTTTCCAGTGTAATTACTACTTTGTTAACTTTTTCACAAGTATTTCAGTACGACACTGGTAAATTAATCATGAGGTTTCATTATGTAGCTTCCTTCTAGAAAGATGTGAAAAACCCCTAGCTTTTTATTTCCTTATTTCATTAACTGATCTTAAAGTAACTTTATTTTTTCCTATGATGCTGCGGAAATTATTCTTTCCAACGTTTCTTTAGTTATTAAAATGCTGAGGGGTTTTGTACAGCTAACAAACAACTGTTTAGTCAATAGAGGTGTTGTATGAGAGTTCTCTGTATTGAATGGCACTGCCATAAAACCTGCCAAAACTGGAAACAAAGGAGAGGTTTATTTTGCGTACTCTATTTGGATACTACAGCACTGTTGGCCATACAAGTTCCT
>VZTL01025521.1:3986-27368 GCA_013400535.1 Scopus umbretta | reverse complement strand
CTGAATTGTAAAAAAAAAAAAAAAATTAAATTAGTTTCTTGTTTCCTACAAATAAGACTCCAGTCCTTCCTTCAGTTTAGCAGCAAAAGAAGTGTACTGCTGATGTTTCTAGAGCTGTAGCTGTTGTCTGGTTTATGGAAAATTGAGACATTCAGACATGTGCTTGGTAACTGCACCTAGAAAAAGGGGCTTTTTAAGCAAAAAAAACCCCCAAAACCCCAGTAGCAATTGAAATCCCAAATCATACCTCAGAAATAGTTCATCTGCTTTCAGTCATTCCTGGTTTCAGCTGCTTCAGAGAAGTAAGAAGGCCAAGAAATTGTGCAGAAAGCAGAGTGAAAAATCTGTTCACAAAGTTTCTTCCAAATCCTATTACGTGAAAGCCATCTTATCCATTGGAACTTGATACCCCAAATTTTAGGTGTTTGTTTTTTAATTTGTTTTGTGTTTTCGTTTGTTTTTTAAACTTTGTACTCTGGATAGTCTTGTGATTCACTAACTGTGCAGTTCTATAACCCTGCTGGATTTTTGTCCAGAGGTGGTGGTTTAGATTCTTGTTAACCTCCTGTGAATTCCACAGAAAAATTGTCGATGCTGTTTTTTTTTTTTTTAATAGGAAAAAAAAAATAATTAAAAAAAAAAACCACACCGGAAAAAAGTATCTCCCATTCAGATGCTTACTTCCATCATATTACATAATTCATAACTTTTACAGTGATTTTGTTAGATGATTTTATACCCTTTTGGAAGGCCGTTCTTGGACCACCTTTCTCTGATGTTAGGTATGTTCTAATTTCCAGCCTAAATTTAGCAATGACTGCTTTACATGCACTCATTCTTTGTGCCAACATTACGCTTTAAAGTTTTTGTTGCTTCTCTCAGCCTTCGTTTTGCTGTAAGCCAAACCCTTAATATCCTTGTACAAGACAGAAATCTGGTACCTTGATGATCTTCCAGTTTCCTGTGTTTTCCATTAATCCCTGGTGTGTGAGGGACCAGATGCTACCGGGCTGTTTCAGATGAGGTCTGGGCATTGCCTCACGTGATGGTGTCGGTGTTTTCCCAGCTCTGCAGGGAAGGCTGTAACCAGGGAAGGTATTTGCCTTCCCCCGTGCAAGCATCAGGCTGGAAGCTCAGGGCAGGTCGGTACCCTGCTGATGTAGCTGGGTCTCTCTCTGCCATCACATCCAAACATTTGCATCACAGCCCAACAGTGACAGCAGAATTTCTTAGCGATTCCCTGAATGAATGACCTTGCGCTCTGTGTTGCTTCACTTCGTTACATTTCTATTATGTTCCTTCTCAGCATCCAATTTTCCTTTTGGTAATTCCATCTTTCTCCTTGCAGCACAGCATCCAAATTTTGTGTCACCAGCAGATTTCACTAATACCTTTTGTGACAAGATCATTAATGATAATATGAATTGAAATTTCCTTTTATCATCTGATATTTTCCACTCTTTTGATTAGTTTGTATTTTCCCTTCCCCTTTTATTGTGTCAAAAGGAGAAGTTACCAGTTTGCTTCTGCGGAACCATTTATTTGGACCTCTCTTTGTGTTCCCTCTTGTTAACTCCTCCGGGGTAAACATTTTGTGCTTCCCTCAGTGCCTCAAAGCTCCTGTACAATAGCTTTGCTAATTGTTCCCTAAGTCTCCCTGGCTTTATGGTCTCTGAAAAAATACATGAAGATACTTGGGCTTGTCTGGGCTGCTGAAGTTGTATACTGTGTCTGAGATAAAAATCAAGCACTGAGGAAACCTGTGTTAGTGTCTTACAGCCTTCCATTGCCACGAGTAAAACAACTTTTTTTTAAAGTAATAGTTTGCTTCAGTGTCGTTCTCTGCTGTGAATTGTAAATTGTATTTTAGCTGGTTGTCCGATGGTCAGGAAGGAGTTAGGCGTAAACACACACACAAATATAAATATATATAAAAACATAAATATATATATTAAATATATATGTATATTTTTATACATAAAAATGATAGGGTAAAGTTTTTAGAAGAATCTCTACCTTGAAGTTTCAAAATACAACCCGCACTACATTTGTTACTGCATCTGCTACTACCAGGTCCCCAAGGAGCAGCAACAGCTAATGCTGTGACTGTTGCATTGCAGACTGGGGATATAATGCACTTGGGTTAAATAAAAATAGGAAACACTGATGATGGGAGGAATGAGTAATAAGATACAAACATAATTGTTGTGATTTTGTTTTGGTATTTTGCTTTCAAGATAGAAAGAGTGGAAGCCGCTTGGGACAGTGATAAGGAAAGTCACATAAGGTATCTGCTGGTAGTGGAATAACTGTTCCAGAAGGAACTGTATAAAGAAGTATCAGTGCAGTTTTTTTGGTGTTGTTTTACAGTTCTCTTCTGTCCTCACACCCTGGAAACCAGCTGAGCTCAGCTTTGTCTTATGCCCATCTTGTCTTTTGAGGGCTTACTAGTAACTAGGGGAGTTAGAAACAGCCTTGACTTGAAATCCTGGTCTTCTGGCTGCAAGTGGGTTCTACTGTGCTCACTGCTCCCAAGGAAGGGTAAAACACAGAGAGTGCGAATTAGATCATTTAGATGCAAATGGGTAAGATGGGTAAAATGGGAATTTTTGTCTTGCGTGATAAAATTAAGTAATTCTCTTAAATTGTGTTTCAGTATTTAATGGAGGGTACCAGCAAGATGAAGGTGGTGGTGGGTTTGGTCTTGTTTTTCTGCCTGAACAGTTGACGAATGTTCTTGATTTAGCAGATGTATCAATTTGGAGAGAGGAAACTGTAGCTCATCCTATTAGTTAATTGAGAGCTAGCAAACATAGAAATTACAAGGTTTTTCTGGAGTTTCCACTTCTGTTTTGTCTTGGCTTCCAAGTTTTGTATGCATTCTTGGAAGGACAGCAGCAACATTGTGTTCATTCCTACAGGTTACAGGGGGAGAAAAAGTGGAGAGTAGTGATGAAATGGTAAAAAACAGATAAACCTAGCTATGCTTGGAAAGCTTCCCACAGGAAACAAAAGCACAGTGGCATCTCTAACCTCAGAAGAAATAAGCACCTTCTCATTTAGCATTACTGCTGTTACTTGACAGTCAGCTTTGAAAAATGCTTTTCACTGATCT
The DNA here is from genome assembly GCA_013400535.1 of Scopus umbretta. Taxonomy (NCBI): domain Eukaryota; kingdom Metazoa; phylum Chordata; class Aves; order Pelecaniformes; family Scopidae; genus Scopus; species Scopus umbretta. The sequence continues at coordinate 24,253 of VZTL01025521.1, read as the reverse complement.
TGGTGTAAATAAGATTCAGAATGCATCACTGCACCCCTAAATATCGCCCTCTTTTACTAAGCTTTATGGGAAGATCTGCGTTACCTGGCGATGGTTGCTTTGATCGTGTAAAGCCTTTGCACTCCAGCACAGCTCCGTGGCTTGCCAGGTTTCCTGCTGGCACGCAGCCTGACCTCGCTGCAACTCCAGGGTCAAAGCATGGCAGTAGTGGTCTTGTCAGCCTTAACTTTGAATTCTTTATATTTTTTGTGTGTGCAATTTACTTCTAACTTAACAAATCCCTCCCCAAAGAGCAAGTAGAATGGAGACAGTTAGCTGATATCAGTTCAGATAGCTGCACCGGGGTGAATGAATTTATCTTGATTTATAACAAACTGTCAATAGTGTTGACACACAAGACTGTTTTTCTTTCTAAAATTCTTATGGACTCTAGAGTTGCACATAAAACGTCCTGATGCTTTCTTCTACTGTTTGGTTGAACAAAATCTGCATTATGATAACTTAATGTAGAATAAATAATATAAAAAGCAGGTGTGTTTTACTGAGAAAGTATGTGTTGTCTGTGCAGGGGATTACGGCCAGGGGACCATGAATGACTTGAATTCATCTTGCTCTACGTGATCTGGCTGCAGAAGTACTGAAACGCTAAGTTTCAGAAAAACCTGTTTTTGATGAGTTAGGGACTCTATGACAAAGCCTCAAATATGAATTGGGGACATCATAGGAATTTTGTCCGAGTGACTAACACTGATGATATCCCCCAGACCAGGGTGGGAAATAATAACATCCATCCCCATACAGTGTATGGGAACCTCAACTAAGTGGGCAGGTGTCACAGTACCTGGAAAAAACAACCAAGAGTAAGAAAAGCCTTCATGAAGGACTTCTCAAAAAATGGAGAAGATGGAAAGCATCCAAATAGGAACTTTGTTAGGGGGGAAGCAAGAAGCGCAAAGGCAGCCAAAAAGTATACAGGACAGAGAATTGCAAGTGAGAATGATTGCAAGAAACATGAATTTGAGTAGTGTGAATATGTTGGAAGGAGGAATGGTGGAGTTGCCAGGCTTTTTGGGCAGGACAGGACTTTCCAGGTCTCTGAGCACATCTGGTATCTGGATTACACTGCATCCCAGACAGGTCCAAGTGGGGTAAACCCATGGGGAGTGCGGCAGGGCTGGAGGGCAGGCAGGACATCCCCTTGGCCATTGGGTTGTGGTTGTCTTTCTGGTTTCCGGAAGGCTTTTATCCTGCGCCAGCAAGTGGGGATGCTGGGGAGTGAGTCTTCTGATAAACAGGGCAGCTTTCTGCCTCTCGGTGAAGCCAGGTGGTGGGAAGTCGTAACCTCCTGGATGTGAGCGCTCCCAGACAAAACTGGAAAGGTAAGTAAGTCTCCTGGGTAACAGAAGACTTTTTTTAAAAAAAAAAAAAAAAGAAAAAAAAAATAAAAAAAAAATCCCTGAAATGACAATACCTTTTTTAAAAAAAAGGTGGTAATTATTAGATAAAGAATAATGGAAATAAATCACTGACCTTTTTTGAGGTTATTACACGCACAGTGATAGAGGTTATTTGGCTAGTAGACCACGCTATGCTTTCTCCAGGACGCAGTTTGGTGTGGGAGATCTGCATTCGATAGCTGTTCCCAGCACAGAAAATGAATGTGCTGTCTCTGTATGTGCCTCCAGAAATCAGCAGCACGAGTTCCTGATGGCCCGGCTGTGCGCTTTGCTTGCTTGTTTAAATTGTGTTTCGCTAATGTTGTCCTACAGGTGAGGCTCTGAGTGACTGCTCTGAATGCAGGCAAAGTGAGCAGCAGTTGACTATGGGAAGCATATTTGCATTGTATATGCAAATACATACATACATATTCAAAATGTGTACTTTCTGATCTCAAAATGAGCCATTCACCAACCTTACAGACCACTTTGGTTTTTTTTTTTGGTGGTATTTTTTTTTGTTGGTTGGTTTCTGGTTTGGGGTTTTTTGGGGGTTTTTTTTTTGTGTTTTTTTTTTTTTTTTTAATTCAGCCCCTTTCAATGTCTGAACCCTTTGCTATAGTGGGCCTATTTTGCATAGAACCTGTAGTCCCTGTGTGTTTTTAAAACAATGCAAGGCATTCCTCTTACCCATTCCCTAGCAGGGCTATTTCCTGGTATTCAAAGCAGTACTTTAAAGGTGGGATTGTGGTGTTTGTCAGAATATCACCCAGAGCATACTGGAATGTAGGTTCTTGAGTAGGTGTCCCTTGAGAAACTAAATGCAATAACCTTTTTTCTTTCCCCGCTGTGTGTAGCTGTTCTTGCAAGCATTGAATGATGTAGTCAGTCACACTTGGATGACTTCTGTAGGTAATTTGCAGTCATCTCTTTTTTTTCCTCATATCCTTTTTCTTGGGCATGTAAGGGTAGGTCTGCTGGCAATTTATTCTATGAGATTATAGCAGCCAGTATGAATGTACTTATAATTGTGTTTGAACACACATGTATTTATAGCAAACATTGCTTGTAGAGAACCAGGGAAGGTCAAGGAGTCAGCTGGCCATTTAATATCCTCATAAGCAGCAGCATGCATGAAGAAATAAATTTGGGTGAAACCCAAAAAAGGTTTAATGTCCATTAAAAGTATGGAGGTTGGACTATGAGTTGTTTGTCCTTAAACAAAAGATAATGGAAATAGTTCAAGCAAATGTGATCCTGTGTGCCTGCTGTATGGACATAACTCTTGGTTTGACTCCCTCATTGAAAAAAAAAAAAACCATCAGAATTTAGTTTTTTTTTTTCAGTACTGTCAAAAGACTTGTACAAGTAAAATGAAACTCTTATGTAGCAGTTACAAAAACTAAGAAATGTAAAAGAGCCACAACAAAAGAAGCTCTGTAGGGAAAATGGCTTAGGATGATGACAGCCTCAGCTGAAAGTCATGGCAGGCCTCTCTGCAAGATGATTTATGCCCTCGTTATGTGTGATGATGAGTACCTGGTAGCTCTGTCACCACAGCTCCTAGAAAAGAGTTGGCATGAGGGGAGGTGGGTAGTGCTTTCAGGTGCTCCCCTGGGTGGCAGGTAGGCAGTGATAGTGCACGGGTTTTGTTTCCATGGTTGTCTGTAATTGCTTGCAGCGCGGGACTGGTCACCTGAAATGAATCACAGAAGATTATCAAGAAAGAACAAAAAGTAAATCTTCAGGCAGAGCCAAATCAAAACATTTCTTGAAGAGAAACCGTAAGCCTATATGTGCATTTGTGTGTAGATAGTTTTTAACTGTAAAGATGTGAAAATCACTATAAAACATTTTTAAAGCAATTTTGCAGTAGAATAATAAGAAAAAAAAATAAACCCAGAAAGCTGTTACAAAACACATTTGTTACAAAACAAATGTGGGTGAGCAGATTAAAAAGTAGTACTAAGATGACCTGATGTGACATCTCGATACATTCAGGTTTAACTCAGATTTATGTGCAGTTGTGGATATCTAAGTTGTGTACATTTTAAAACAAAACAAAGCCAAACCTATATATTAATTGTGCTTAGATCTTTTGAAAGGAATATTTGAGACTGCCATCCATTTTGTTTGCTGTTCTAATGGATGTATATGGAAAATAAGTGCTATTTTTCAGATGCTTTAGCTATGTCATTTGGATACCAACAAGGTCACTTATATTTCTGTGGGAGTTCCCTGAGCTTGCTGAAGCTCAGGAGGCCCTCCAAGATTCACCTGGGTGAGCAGATGTGTTTAAAAGGCAGGTTGCTTTGGCTATTCTGGTCACAATTCAAGGATGTTTCTTGGGGGGGGGGACGTAAAAAAACAAAAAAACAAAAAACAAACCAAACCAAAAACAAAAACCAACCAAACAAAAAAAACCCCAAACCCAAGCAGGAGCATCGTTTGTCTTGATCTGGGTATGTCCCTGCTGGTATGTACAGTTAAGTATCACTATTGTTTTGCAGGATGGTTTAACTTCACTTACTGTGTGGCACTTGCTTCTAAATTGACTTTTGATAGTTGGCTTTAATCCAGGTTGTAAATCTTAGCAGTTCCCATTTTATACAGTAACTGATGAAACCTTCGCTATAATGAGAATATATCTTTCTGTTGTCTTTTTCCACTGAGGGTTCTGGGGTTTTAAAATATATTTAAAATGGTTGTATCTTTGGGGCCTCACCTGGCCTCTCCTAAGAGTGGTTTATTCCCACAGTGAGCACACTTCTTTAGGAAAACTGTACCCTACTTTAATTCAGCTGTTTGAGAGCATAACTGTGGGGTTTGGAATTTTTAATTTATACCTGTTAGGATTTTTTTTTTTATTATGGTATGGTGCAGAAGGCCCGCCTCTAATGCTGTGCTGCTAAGTAGGGAAGGAATAGCATGTCTTAAGTGTAGATGTTTGATAGAATTTATTGCTTTAGAAAAGCGTACACCTTCTGGAAAGACAAGAATGCATTTATGAAAAATGAATAATGTTGCAGCTCCATATATACTGATCAGATTCTTTCACAAGCTAGGGAAAATAATTGTAAATACTGTCATCCGCTTACAGTTTTTGTTTCTGCTCAGTAAATTTATTTTGTTTTTTAAATCCCTGCACAGCTAAGGACTGTTCCGTTGTATTCTGCTATGAATTATGAACTTGATGTATAGGTAAAATGAGGGAAGTAAAAATGTTAATGAATTTGGAGTGAGGGGAGGCAATTTTTTCTAGTAATAAATATGTATAGTTTTGTGGTGTGTTTTTTTTTTTTTTCCTATAGATCAGGAAAGGGGAAGCAGCCATCTGCAACTTTTTTCCTTGCACAGCATTATAATGTGTTGAATTAGTAGGTCGCCACAGAAATTTGAAAAGGTCTGTTTGGCCCACGGCAAGGAGTTGTCCCATATTGCGCTGCAAAGGAAATGCAGGGGTTTTTGATTAAATGTTAATTTTACTGTTTACTATTCACTTTTCATCTTAACAGCCAGAATTATCCTTTTTGTTGCAAGAGAGTACAGTTTCATTGATTCAGTGAACTTTCTCTGAGGCAAGTTGAACAGGACACGCTTTGTCAGCACTGATTTGGGAAATAATGGAGATTTTTACCTGGTTTTTTGCACTATCAGATATGCAGCCTTGCAGGTGTCTGTATTTCAGAAGAAATCCACAAAGGCTCTAGCAATGTTATGTGATTGCATTTTAAGTCATTTTAAGCACAGGCTGCCACGGTCCCGTTCTTTCCACTTGCCCTCACTAGCTACCAATGCTAGTGCAACCACCGTGAGCCACCTCAGGAGCCTAATCTGGCTGAAAATACATCTTTACATGGCATTTGCAGTTGTGCTGGTTCCCAGACCGGCTCACTGGCGAATTGCATGGATGCCAATATGTATAAAAGGCTTATCTAATTCAGGAGTAAGCTGGTGTTCTGCTCAGTCAGGGAACTGACGTATCTGAAGATTTGTGGAAATCTCCCAGTTTCGGTGCAGTGATATTTCATCTATGTCCTGATATTTCTCTCTGTTTCATGGAAGGAACAAGCTTGTGCTTGTAGCTGCAGCCTGAGACAGTAAAAATCCTTAATGAATTAGGAAAAGCACTCCTCAGAATCTGTTGCTTTTTTGGTTCTTCCAGCAAGGGAGAGAATGAAATAAAAGAAATCTTTATAAATTGCATGGTTGACATGCAATGTGTACTGGAAGACCTCTGGGAACATGAAGGCTATTCAGATAGACTAAGAAAAAGGTAAAACTGAAAATCAGCTGAAAGCTGTATTTAAGTACAAAATCTTACACTGAAGAAAGAAACCATGGGACTTGTTCTTAGACTGAAAGATTTTACACTAGTTATTTGGCAGGTTCAGTAGCATTTCAATTAAGATTTTGGATTTGTGATTTGTTATTCCAAACTGACCGTAAGATGTGCCATGCATTTCTTGCTTGCTTGGGGTTTTGATACTTCAAAAAACCTGGTACACTAGTAAATAGCCTGCATTCCTGTAAAGGCACTGTGGTTTTTAGGGACAGATTCAAAGCCATCAGTGTTACGTATCATGGGTGAGTTTTGCTTCTATAGCAAACTGTTCATAAAGTTGTTGCTTAACAATTGCTTCACAAAGTCTAAGACAACGTTGGTATTAAATCTCACCTACTGGCTAACTATTTAAAGGCAAAAGCAAACTCTTCCTTGCAGTGTTTGTTGTTCTGTCTGTATCATGGGCCAAAAGAAGCTACTGTGTGACCTGAGACTTTTGTGCTTTAAAATTTATGTGAGCTTATTAATGGAGGCCAACCACTAATAATAAATTTGTGCTGCATGTATAGCACAACAGTTCATCTCCTCTGACAACATGACCATGAATAATTTATAGATGTAGTTATCCTGAAATTTGTAGGGGTCATTAGCATTTTAATGAAAAAGATACAGCTGTTGTACTAAATCTTCACTTTTTTTTTTTTTTTTTTTTTTTCTTTTTTTTTTTTTTTGTTTTTTTTTTTTTTCTCTTCTCCCCCAGTTAAGCGTTTCGATCTGTACTTTGAAAGCAGCTGACAGTGTGCGGTAATGTGCTGACTGGCACTATGGGCAGGCGGTACCCGGGGGCTCACTATCGGCCAAGCAGCTCATGTATGTATGCAATTGGTCTAATTTATTTGTTGCTTTATTACTTTTGAAGGCTGCTATGTTTATAAATTTTGAAATAGTATTTATAAAGGATGATGACATATTCTAATCGATGCCAGCTCTCTTGTGTGTGTACCCCAATGGTAAGTATATTGATTTATGTTTAAACTGCAAAGGTGTTTTCTAGAACTTTAAAAATCAGCTTGTGGTGTGACTTGACCAAGTCTACTGCAGTGTGGTGTGTTTTGTATTCAAGGTCTCCAACTTCACATATTATAGGGTTCAAAAGTTTAGCTGCTATTTCTCTTCGCTCCCATCCCAAGTTTTTAGTACCAGGTACCTTCAAATTAACAAAGTACTTGAGCTTATCCTAAAATGTCATTGTGCACTGCAGCTTTAATTGCTTACAACTGCAACTAACGTCTCCAGGTTATTTATATGCTTGAGTTCAATACTATTCACGTGGGTTTTGTATCCTGTTGGATTATATTACATTGTCTCTTACTGAAGGTTGTCTTCTGTAAAACTGCAAAGGCAACTCCTAAAATTTATCACCGTTGACTAAGCAGACATCTCTCATGCTAGTGCAGATGGCAGCCATCACACGGCAGTGGTTCCACAGTACAGGCTGTGTGAAATGAGCTGATGTGACTTTCCCTGGAGAGTTGTGTGGGGTAGCTCCCCAACTCCAGAAGGCTGCTGCCAGTCCTTATGCACTTTCTGTTGATCACTTGGGCTGCTGAGGTGAACCTATGGTAGGTTAACTTTTATATTTGCTCTTCTTTCTGCTGTAGCAGAAGAATGTGATCCCACGTGGTTTTTCTTGGCATCAAGGACAGCTTAAGCAGCTCTCATTTCTGTACCATTTTTTTCTGTTCCTTTAAAGACTTCTTTGTAAGCCTCGATCACTTCAGGCATCCATCTCCACATGTACTTGCATTGGCTGATGCAAGTAGTACACTGCAATGAGAACTTACAGCTGTGGCAGGACAGGAACTTCTTAGGGTGGCTTTGCTATCAGGTAGGAGGAACTGCAGAGTGAGGTCCTGTATTCAGGACTTTGTGGGATTTTCCCTAACCCCAAGGCTAAATCCTAGGAAGTAGTAAAGCATGTTTATTCTCTGCTGCAGACTAGTCATAGGTGTCACAAAGATGTGTGTTAAAATGGTGCAGTGTTAAAAGTGGTGAGGCATTGGAATAGGTAGAGTCACCATCCCTGGAGGTGTTCAAAAAATGTGTGGATGTGACACTCCAGGACATGGTTTAGTAGGCATGGTGGTGTTGGGTTGATGGTTGGACTAGATGATCTCGGAAGTCTTTTCCAACCTTAATGATTCTATGATTAGAGCCAATTTAGATACTACTTTTCCAAAGAGTTTGTCTTGGGTATCAATGTCAGGATATTGTCTATACTAGAATGGGGGAAATGAATGGTTGTTACAGTTTTGACAGCTCTCCAGTGGTCAGGTGCTGGAGTAGAGAATTGGACTGATCGGTTTGAATCACTTGACATTAAATCTAGACAAACCTAGCCTCTCGGTGTACTGCAGGGTATGATATCTGTGTCTCATGCCTAGGCTTGAAGCTTAGAGCTCTAAAATGATCTGGTGTAGGGGTAGGTAATTCAGTCTTTCCAATTCCAATGTAGAGAGAACAAGTAATGGGCATTAAATTCTTACCAGAAGAGCCTTAGGATGCTTTTCCTGTTGCCTAGTTGAGCTGTTGCAGACAGTGAAGAACTGGAATTGTTTGCTTGGAGAAATGCTGGGGTTCCCATCATCTGCCAGGGCAGAAACTTGCGTCAGAGTCAGTTGGCGCCAGAGCTCCCTCTGTTTGAGGACAGAGATATCAAAATACCTACTTCATGATTTCTTTATGCTTTTGTTTAGCCAAGTTTTCCCTTTCCTTAACCTGACAGGGTTTCTAAGCCAGGAAACTTGCTTTAGTTTTTGGTTTTGTTACTGTATGATTTATGCAACTTCCCGGTGCCTAACATAATAACTATTTTGGGCATCCAACAATAATGGCATTGAAATTGCCCAGTCTTTGGGAAATGCGGATCATAATGAAATCTCCGATAGCAGATTAGATCTCAGTGAAAGTGCTGGTAAAATACATCATTTTGCTTGTGTTTTCTTTGCATAAATAATGACTAATTGCGCCATCTGAGCTATTGTATTTCACATTCACAGTCGTTGCAATCTTAATGTTGTACCATTAAAGACTTAGTGCAGCCTTAAGCCTTAGCCCCTGACTTTTATCTTCTGTCTGTGCATATGTATATACCTAAATAAAGTCTGTGAGGGGAAGAATTAGGTCTATGTGGAGTATGGCAGTTGTATTCCTTCTTTGGTGGCGAGATATTTCATTCATTTATAACATTGACTGTTTTGTTGAATGATTTTGTAAATTTAATGGATATAATACAGCATAGTCTTGGGAGAATAGCAAAATGTTTTCTATTCAAGGAAACGTGTAACAATTGAAACAGAAAACAACTTATTTGAAGTTCAGTGCTAGGAAATATATTTGAAATACAGGCACTGAAGATACAAGAAATAGCAAGGTGTTTAAAAATGTAAGCTTGAAAGCTGTGAATTAACAGATGTGTCTAATTTAGACTTTTTGGAAGCATAATTAAAGAGCAGTGAACTCCATTGATTACTGACAGTAAGCAAAGCAGTATTGGGTGTATCCCTGGCTCTGTCTAGCACTACTTGTCCTGACTTAACACTCCCTCTTGTGCTGTTTTGTTGGTTTTTATTTTTTCTTTTCCATGTTTTTTTCCTGTGAAAAATAAGGACTGAGGATGTACAGTCTCCAGCTACTGAGAAGCTAGGTTTTGCAAACAGACTTCTCTTACGAATTTCTCCTGAGCTTCGTTTATATTTTTCTGTTATTTGTTCATAAACCCCACTTTTCTGCATCAGCTGCAGCAGCTCTCCTGAAGACATGGTACTATTTGTGTTGTTGGGTAGCCTCACATTTTCTTTGATACTGTGGCTAAAAAATTTTTGTTCTGTGCACAGAGTAAAAGGGGTTTGTATGTATGGAAGGAATTTTCTTAATGGGTTGTCCATGCATATACTGTCCCCAGCGTAATTATTAATTTATGTTAGTTAGTTGTAGTGTTTTGCATGATATTAAAATCTGAGCAAAGTGTTTTGGAGAAAATGAAATTGGTTCCAGTGCCATTCTGCTGGCATTAAATGCTCAGGAAGGGTTTAAACACTAATAATAATAATAATAATAATAATAATATATACAGTTTTGTGAGAATGCTTTAAAAAAAAAAAAAAGCCCTCCTTTTTTCAAAAGACTTCGTAAGTGATGAAATGCAGGAATTTGTGGGTGGTAGTTTTCAGCACTTGTTGACTTTTGGAGCATGCCAGAGCGGAGGTGCAGTCCTGCAGTGGCACGTCAGCATTCGCCGGGAGGAAGGGACCCGCTTGCGGCTGGAGCGCTGTGACCAGTCCTTGCTGCCCACAGAAGATGGCACATCTCCCACCCTTAAGTCACTGTCTTGATCTGTGGCAGGCAGAGGTGAACTTTTACTTCTTTTTGAACTATTAGGCATCTTGTATTTAAAACTGCCTCAGATGAGGGTCCATATGGAAAGATTTGTTGATATAATTCTGCCAATGTAGTTATTGGAGCTGACTGGAGTTTTATTTCGGAAACTTCTGATGGAGGGTGATTCCCACCCATCTCTCCCCTCCAGCCCCCCCCCAAACCTTTTTGGGGAAATACCATTTTGATGAAATGTTCATAAATCAAAGATGAGGATGGAAAGAAATATCCCTCACGGGAAGGCACTGCAGAGGGGGAGAGGTTTGAGTCTCAGTTTTTCCTGATCATCTCCCATGCTAGAGCTGCTCTTATAAATAATTCAATATATTTGAGGGCAGAGAGAGCAGGGTTGATTTTATAAACTTGCGGTTTCATTTCCCTCCAGGAACACTCAAATTCCTGCTCTACCTGCGTCCCTTCAGCTTTCCAAGGAATGCCCACCTGCATCCTTCTTTGCACTGGGGCAATCCCCTGCTGCTGGTCTTGCAAAGGGGCTGTTGCTTAGTGAAACTGCCAGAAAGTCTTAGCTTTGCAGTGAAATAAGAAAACAAATGTGAGAATGGCGCATTATAAATAACAGCAAACCCCTGAAAGAGCCCCAAACTTCCAGTCTTGCAGCCAGTGCCAGTAATTACATTGCTACTGTTAGCCCAAGATGAGTTGGTGTGAAAATGTACTGTGGAGTGGCTCTGTGGGCTTGGCTTGGAGCCACTCCCAGAGTAACAGAAAACTCACCCAAAGAAGCACCCTGACCCCCAAGGAGGAGTGCATCCAGTGTGCAGCTCTTGGTAGAAGCATCCCAGTAAAATTCTGTATCTGCAAAATCCTGCCCTGTATCTCCTGACCTTTTCTTTCCAGAGAAGGATATCTTGGTGTAAATGAGGCTCAAGCTTTAGCACTGCTCAGGTCATGCTTGGCGGGGGACAGTTTTCTGTAAAGTTGCTGAAAACTCCATGTAATCGTTGCTTAGCTGAGGAAAAGGCAGGGAACACAGATGGTTCATGGAGCAAAATTTAAAAAAGCATCCAGTGTCACATACGTTGCTCCCCCCATCAAAGCCTCTCTTGTTTAGGTTTCTCCCTTTCCTAGGAAGCTGTGTGGAGGCTTGCACAACAACTTCATTGAGGCCTCTTGGGTTGATTGTGGTGAAGCATCAAAACACATGCTGGCTTTCACAATAGCAGCTGACTTGGAGCCTGCAGATAAAAAGCTTTCTTTAAGAACTGTGTATTACTCTGAATGCATATCATCGCTTCTGGTTTTATTTCTTAGCGTAGTTAAATAGTAGCCTACCCCAGGACCCTGACAGGTCCGTTTCTTCTTCATGGTGAAACCAGAGGTAGAATGCTCTGAAGGTATGAAGGTTTCCTGGTAACTCCGCTTGGGGTTGTGCATGTTCATGAAGGACCACCACGGTACTGGATTTGCATCACATGTTTGTCCCCTTTCGTAGGAACACCAGTTCCTTTGGTGTTAAAGTGTCTTGTGAAGATCTGTGTTTATAGATAAGAAGGAGGAGTAGAGGATTTTGGTTAGGACGTGAAGAACTCAAGACTCCGTATTGAAATTCAGGCCAGTAATACTACTTGCTTGTTCTTTTCCACTTGTTCAATGTCTTCTACAGCCAAGTTTGCTTCTTGTTGAAACTGAGCCCGCTTTCAGCCACGCTTCAGTGTAATATAAATGCCTGTAAGTGCAGTTGCTTTTTTGTTATGTTATCTTACCACTTTATTATGGATTGATCTGTTTAGTTTATGGGGACCATAAAGCAAATACGATACTTTGATTTTTATTTATGAGCATGTGGTTTTGTTTTATATATGAACACTATGGGTAGGAGCCTTCTCAGTGTTAGTACAACAGCATTCTTGAGGAGCTCTACTTGCTACAGCAGGCCAAGGTTGAAGTTATTCCTGTATTCTAGTACCATAATTACATTGCAAGAGTTACTGTAGGGTATGGTCATTTTAGCCATCTCTTGGGGTTCTGTCAGCTTAAGTAGTACTGCAACAGCCAGTTTATAAACTGTATGTGTGTTTTGAAGTATTTCTGATTTGTCCCATTAAAATTTGGCTGAAGACAATGTGTAGCTTTGCTGGCAACTTTCAGCCTTGTTGAGATGTAGCTCTGTGTAATAAGCCTTATTTTATTTCAGCTTTTAATGGAAGAAAAGAAATACAGAGACCTTTTCTAGTTTGGTGCATCCTGTGCACTGAAATACATCCTGTTCCATTACTGGAAGCAAGGCATGTGTGGGTAGGACATGAGTCCAACATTAAGACAGTTTTAGCAGATGTAGTTAAAAGTGCACATATAATAGCCTTACCTAGGTGAGATACAGCATGTTTTTAATGTATGTGGAACAGAAGCAATCTTGTCAATGCGCAAAATCTTAATTTCTTCTCATTGAGAGCCCTGATAGTCTCATTTTGCAAAACCTGGCAATCAGTCTAATGCTCTGTTCTGTTACTAAGACTTGGTCTTTTTTATTTTTGCTTACAGGTCTCAACTTCCTGTTAGCAATTTGAAATTATTTGCAAACACAAAATAATGAAATTAGAGGTTTTCATTCTTTATATTGAGACTTCTGATATACGCATATCTTTATTCTTTATTTCTTTTTGTATAGATTGTAGAGAGTCTACTGAAAGATTATTTCCCATTTAATTTTCAGATTTTCATGTCTAAAGCTCAATTTCACACTAAGTGGAACCTTACAGTAACAAGAAAACAATTTTGGTGTACCATGCTCTTTCAAATGCTTTTTAAGATCTCAGCTATGAGACAGTGATGATAGGTGGCTCAAAACTATTGCTACCAGTCTGGGTAATTTGGGGGTAAAACCATTTCTGGATAACCTTCATAAGAGCTTAATATATAACTAGCCATAAATTTATTATATGCCATTCAGAGGGCAGATGAAGTTGTAGCATGTGAAATGGTGATGTCAGGCCAGCAGAAGTTTAATTGTTAAAATATATTAGTTTAAAACAAGAGAAGTTGAAACGTCTGTATTTATGTGCAAGCGGTTAGTTGTTCTCAGGGAAACGGATTGTGCTCAGCAGTATGCAGTGTTGTTTCTAGGCTTTGCAGGAACAATCGAGTGCCTGCAAGCTGCAAGCATCAGGGCCGCAGACAAGATGTGTGGGAGGTGGTTAATGATAATCATCTATTTAATTTTTTTCTTTTTTTCTGTCCAGCACAGATGCTGTGCTGGAACTTAACTCATCCATTGCATCTGACAGAGGCTCAGTTAACATTTTTGCTCCTTCTGTTAATAATGCTGTGACCTATGCTTAATCTCTCGCCTACTTTCACTGCCTGCCTCCTGATCAAAGAGCTTGATATTGGGCTAGTGTCATTACGAACAGCTCGAAAGCTGGTGCTGGACCCTGAGGGTTTCTTTAACCCTGTTCAGGAATCGATCATCTTTGGAATGGTTCTGCTTCCTGATTTAGGAGCTGTCGAATGATCTAAGTTAAATTTTTGTGGGGCTGAAAAATCCCTGATCTGAACTCTGTCTAATCAGCCTAAGTCATTTCATGTGCCAAATCTGTGGCCATTGATTCTTGTCCATTACTCCATTAAGCATATGGGTAGACTGCCTGTCCTACAAAGCACTTTGGTTGCCTTTTTTCCCTGAGACAGCTTATCCTGGCTTTCATTTTCATACGGCATCATGCTTTGTTTTTAGCAATTCTCATCAGGTTTGATTACACATTGTTTACCTTCAGACTTGGTAAGAGTTATTTTTGGATGGCTCTTGAGATTGAAGTTACAGAGTATGGAAGACCAAGTCCTTCTTGCTTTATTAGTCATCTCGGTTGCAGCAATTTAAATTACAGTTTCAGAGTTTGTGTCTGTGTAACGGAGAATGAAGTTTATGCTTGTGCTCTATATTAGCAGAAGCATTTAAAGTGGAGTTGTTTGCAATTAACAAATAAGACTGAGGTGTGATCTTTATTGTAGAGATTGAGTAATTTATACATAGATTTAAAAAAAAAAAGAAGAATGTTAAGGTTTAGGATTTTAATTTACACAACAGGATTAGAAAAAAATGACTGAGGTTTACTTAGCAAATGCTGCTGTGAATGTATAGATCCGATGACAGGAGGTCATCTTATCTGTGCTTGCAAGTCGCTGATAGATAAAACACGCTCCATCTTCTTGCCTTGACAACACTGTTTTTTCCTGCCAGACTGCTCCATTTCTGCATGGGGAGGGGGGAATCTAATTAAAGGGAGAAAATTGAATTTGGAAAAGACTTAATATGTCAGCTTGGTTTTTCCCTTACTAAAAGCAGGATTAGTTATGATTGCATGTCATGGTTATGCTTTATGTAAATGAAAGAATTGCTCTTTGTTTCTCCAAGTGATCACTTGATTTAAGAATACTCTACTAGCATAAGATGACCCAGGTCATCTGCAACATAGAGTTTCAGTCAGATGAGTCAAATACACGCTGATTATTTAGATGTGTCTATCTTAATAAAATTATAAGTAAAGAGCAATGGATTTAGCCTGTTTCTTTTTTTCATTATTATTTTTATTGTTTTTCCTTTGTAGCTGTTAGAATCTGATTCTGAGAGGCATCTCGTCTCCGAATTTTTGCTGGATGAGGAATTTGACTGGCTGTGTAGGAAGAGGGAGGGAAAAAATGGCAAATGGGAAGTCACACTCCACTTGAGTGCCAGAACTCACTGCAGGATCTGAAGGGTTTTTTTACCTTAATAACATTATTTAAAGACAGATCAGTATTATGGATTTCCATTAATGAGAGCATCACTAGAACCGAGACAGCACTGCTGCAAGGCTGTTGCAGTAGGTTGGCAGCACGATCAGCTCTAAAAGGAAAAATGTAATTATTGTGGCAGCAGGGGCTGGCAGGGGGCCTTTTGGGGAAGGAGGAGCCAGGACAGAAAGCTAGTTACCAGATGGTGACTTCAGTAGGACTAGGTGAAACAGAAACAGCTGGAAATTGGAGAAGCTGCATTTAGCAAGCAGGTCGAAGTGGTGATTTTGTTCTGATGCGAGGACAGAGCCAGGGTGGAGTGGGGAGGGAAGCAGTGATTCCCTGCTTGGGCAGGGGGATTGCACTAGACGATCTTGCGAGGTCCTTCCCATGCTCAGCAGCTCTGAGGTTTCTGTGGAGGAGTCTGCAGATGGGTTCGAGAGCGTGCGTGCAAGCTGCTTGCAGCCCTGCTCCCTTCCTGCTCTTGCCTTCACAAAACTGCTCTGCCCACCATCGGAATTTGCTTTCCTGGCTTTGCTGAGCTTTCTCTCTCCAGCTTCCAAGCTCAGTCTGGCAGAGATGTCAGTGCTGGAGGGAGCAGAAAGAGGAAAACCGCTAGCTGTAGGAACATCGTCGGTTGCTCTGATCTACCACAGCACTTCATTCAAGTGTTTTCCTTCCTTTTCCCTTCTGAAAGGGAAGGGTTGCTTTCAGCTGACATCTGTTTATTACTATTTAGCTGGTCCTAGCTGAAGACTGAATGCTGATGTGAGAAGACAGTGTGTTAAGATACTTAATTAAGAATTAATGTTTTAACACTGGAATTCACCCTCTGAAGAGGAGGGAGCTAGCTAGTGTTGAGTTGCAATCATTGTATAACAGAGGTGTTCTCTCCACCTGCTTAGGCTTTAACTAGAACTGAAGTCTACAGGGCCTGAGACTGTAGCCCCATGGCATGAGTTTGTCATTACAAGTTTTGTACTCAGCAGATATCCTTGCAGAAAGGAAATCTACTTTATGAAAAGGTTTGTATTATTTCTTTCCTATGTTTCTTAGACACAATAGCAGAAATAGTCGTAAGTGCATAGAAATACCTTCCTTCTAGTGTATGTCATTCACATCCAAACCAGAGCCTTTAAGGCAAAATGGTTTACTTATGAGAAGATGGCCAGGAAAGGGTCCTGTACAGAAGCTTGCTGCCTACCCTGCAGACTATGCTTCTTGGCATATGCTGGATCTCATCATGCAATTTCTTATGTGAACATCCTTACTGCTGTGTTTATTTTTACCAATGCTGCTGTAGTTTCCCGAGTAAGTTGTAATTGGGGGAAAACCCCAGGTGTTCTAATGTCAAGAAGTTTTTGCTAAAGTATGTTGATTAAAACTGGAGAATATACTTGAACTTGTGCTCCTAGTAAAGTGTACATTAAGAAAAATGTCATAGTTAGTTGTTTTTAATTACTTGTTCTCATTGCTGTAGACTAGGCTCTCCTGTACTTTAATGACTGTCAAATATAATTAAAAGCTCAAAAGATCCTGACTGTTACGTTCCAGGGTTTGTTTAGAATGCTTAACGTCTTTCAGGAGTGTCTGAAATGTGGTGTTTTTATTTTGTGTTTTCCTTTGGTTTTAATTCTTAAATGATCCCTCTTTTCAGATTTCAAATTATAATCTATTTCCCGATGCATTGCTGACGCCCCGTGAGCCATGTCAGAAGTACTTCCAGGTCAGATGCCCTTTAAAAGATTCTGCTATGCGAATATGTGAAACTTTCCTCCTCTTTTCCTTCTTCTTCCCAGGCCCATATTTTGCTTTCATTTTGCACTTATACATGTAAAAAAGCAAGCACTTTCTTTTCTTTTTAACGGTGCTTTTTTGAATAAACTCTCTATCTACCTTTTAAAAACTATCTACCTTTTAAAAAACTATTCCTATAGACAATGCAATGCAAAGAAAAGTCTTATTAGAGTTGAAGACAAACCAGTCATGCACTGTTTTCCGTTTGTAATGGCATTTGCTCTCTCCTCCTTCTAGCTCTGTAAAGTTTATGTCAAGGTTGGAAAACATCAATAACAGCCATTCAAGTAATAGCGTTATTTGTATTATTGTGATGCTTAGAAAATTGGGACTACTTTGTGTTAAACACATTATAGTGGTGAAAGTAAATTAATCTATATCTGTAGGTATGTTTCTAAATGTTAGAAGTATGCAGTTGAGGCTGTGATTTGTTTTAAAAAGTGAGCAAGCTAAAATCATTAATGAGTTGCTATGACAGGTCTTCTACCTCCTTAAGTGCTGTCTTTAAGCACCAGCATTTTATTAATATGTTATTACTCCCAGTAATGAGAACATCCTAATTATTCTTCGCTTTTCACCAGAGTCCAATATTTTGTATTATAATATCCTATTTTTACTCGCTTACAACTTACCACTGTTCACCTGCTTTAGCTGAGA
This sequence comes from Scopus umbretta, assembly GCA_013400535.1. Lineage (NCBI taxonomy): Eukaryota > Metazoa > Chordata > Aves > Pelecaniformes > Scopidae > Scopus > Scopus umbretta. The sequence goes on along the minus strand of VZTL01025521.1, from coordinate 6,910 downwards.
GACATGTATCAACTCGGTGATTTCTGGTCTGCTTGTCCATCTGTGTTTGCTTTTCAGCAGGAGGCAGAGGGGTTGAAAAAAGGGTGCCCTGCGCCAGTAGCGTTGTCCTTGCCAGTGGCCAGGCAGTGCGAGGAGCTGCCCGAGGAGGGGGGGACGGGCTCTGCCTGCGGTGGGGTGCCTGGGAGCCGGACCCCTGGCACGGGGCGGTGGGTGGCTGGTAAGGGGCGCAGCACCAGCGCGGGTTAGGTACCCCTGCGGCGAGGGAGGCAGGGTGGGTGGGAGAGACAAAATAAAGGGTGCGGGAACTCAGCAATTGGAATTTCGGTCTTGAAGTTACAGGCACAGGAAGAAGTTGCATTTCCTTCAAGCTTTTAATTAGAAAGTTGGGATGTGCTTCCTCTGGGAAAAGTGACGTGTTTCGAGCATGACTGTGTCCTGTATCTATCGCTCTTCTTCCTTACGTCGTTCTACTATATAATCTAGTTTTTTTCCAGTGCATTTCAGTATTTCCTTGCATTCAGATGTTTTCCAGCACTTTAGTTAGTCCTGGTCTGGTAGCAACTTCTGCCCTTGAGAAGCAAGATCTGCCCCTTCCCATCTGCATTTCTTACTCTCTTTTTGCCTCTTTTGTTGCTTCCCTTTTCTCCACCTTTTTATCCATTTCCGAGAGTGGAGGGATATCGGTTGCATGTATCCCAGAGTCTGGCTGGGAGTGCAGGGTGATGGCTGGTGAGCAGGCGCCTGTCCTTTCAGAGGACAGCCTGCTCCTCTTTGTGCGTGTCTCGTGGTACTGTTTGCATGTTCATTGATGTGGATCAACAGATCATTTGAAAGGGGGTTAGGAGGGGAGGTGGTGTCTAGTGAAAGGTCCATTTTGACATTTTTCTGCTTATGTTCATATACCAACCCAACTTAAAAACACTGCTTGAGTCGCAAAGACTTCTGGAGACTTCGGCTCAGTCATTGATCAATGTGCCAATGTTCATCATAAATCCATCAGGGAGCTTTAGCAAGCAGATAAGTAAAACATAATACATTTTATTTCAGTGTTTCTGTGTGCTTAGTCTTACAGTATTTTTGATAAATGAAATGGTAACAGCAGGAGACTGGCTAAAGATAATCTGGCAGGCAGATACTTAAGCTTTACCTAGGAAGACTATTTTTTAAGAAATTTGTTCAGTGGTAAAAATAGTGGCAAACATTGCACGAAGCAGCTCGCTTGTAACAAAGAACAAGAATAAATTTCAGTCTTGTTTCAGATTGTGGCAGTTGTATTGATGAAAAAAATAAATGATTGTTTTAATTTGCTGAAGCATAAAGTAAAATATAAGCTAGTGAAATCTGTAGGTACTGTGCAATTCTGAAAGTTCTAAAGGTCAGGCAGTGGGTCAAAATTATCCTGCCCTATTAATTAATTTCTTATCTGACTTCCACGTTGTCAGACTTTTAACTGATTGAGGAAAAAATATAAAGAAGCCAGTCCATAAACACAGGACATTTTGTGGTTTTTAGATTAAAACATGTGCTTTGATACCATCATGTTGGATCAGGTGTGACCTTGCTTGCATTAGACTTGTAAGGTTTTTTTGTTGGTTTGGGTTTTTTTTATTGGTTGGTTTGTTTGTTTGGGGTGGTTTAGGGTTTTTTTTGGTTTTTTTTTTTTTAGGCAAGGTGAAGGAAGCAGTTATTGATTATTTAAGAAGTATATTTACAAAGTTCCTTTAAATTATGTGATGGTTGTGTTTTAGAAGTCTTTTGTGGCTAAACCTGAAATGGTCTACAGGATGTTTGTTAACAGTTACCTAAGGTCATGGCTGTTGCACAGTGTGCATGGGGTGGTCTGTCTTCTGAAGAATTTGCAGTTGGTCTAGGCTGACTGGTGCTTGAGGAAATGGCAGACATGAAAATTTGTAAAATTTAGTTTAAATTCTGTTTTGAACAAGTTTTAGAAGTTGCATTAGGTGGGTGATTGAGGGAACAAAGAGTATACTTGGTCTGCTTGATTTTTAAATTAATTGGAGCGATGTTTGGAACTGTGCAGCTTTGACAGCACATCAAAGAGAAGGGGACACTAGCAACTGTACGTGCATTTAGGTAACATGGTGAAGTGCTCCTTTTCCCTCTGTGTTTATGTATATGTTCTTTTAAAACCCATATATTTAATCTCTTGTAAACCTGTACAGCAGTCAGTTCTGTCATATATCAAATATACAGGGATGCAGCACAATTCAGCTGGAATGATCTGTCATCGGCTAGCTCAATTTATAGCTTTTCATTCCTGGATAAGCCCCAGATATGTTTTTATGTGCAATATAAGCAGTTGGTGATATCTGAGAATTAGGAACAACAGAAAGGCTGTTTCATGCTGTGGCAGGTGGGAGTGATTTATTAATTGGCCTTTAATTTGGTTCCCAGGTGTCAAACAACAGTGACTACTACAGTATGTAAATTGAGGTGTTCATGGAGTATTTGTGCAGATTAGTGGAAGCTATAAATAGGCAGTACAGGAAGAAATGATGGTTTTTAAAAAATATACTTTTAATCTTCTTTTTTTTTTTTCATAGTCTAAAAAAATCTGTTCCCCCAACCAACTTAATATTTTTTCAAAACGTGAGCTGTTCCCCTGGCTAATAAAAATCAGAAACTAGTCTACAGGTAGACAAAAGAATGATTTTTATTTAACTGTGGAATATGTGTACTCTGCCCTAGGATAGATGTTTTATCCTTTAAGTTTGAACTACGTGAGCTGTAGAAACAGTAAGCCATCTTCATCTCTGGAGCAGCCCTTTTTAAAAGTTTATTGAATTAGAGCAGGATATTTTGTCAAGGGATGATTTTTTTTTCTCCCCACAGAAATCAAATACAGTATTGTGAAATAATCTACTTTTTGTATTCCCTGTCTTCTGACCCTCTATGTTCCCCCT
>VZTL01025520.1:0-24690 GCA_013400535.1 Scopus umbretta | reverse complement strand
ACAGGCCAAGTTATGAAAGAAAAATACTATCTGTTGCTAGTATTTGTAAGAAAGGCAGTGGCTGTTTACTATTGACCAAAAGAATGTAAAATGAACACAAGTCTAGGGATTTTCTGTATGGATAAAAATGATGGCAACTGTAATGTGCTTTTTGCTGAGCTTCCTATGACTACAGGTGCTACTTCCCATCACACACCCCGATATGTATAAAAATGGTGAAGTTATGGCAAGGTGTAAGCATTAAATGATAAAATAGCTATTCTGTACATGAACAGCAGTCTGTTTGCATCAGTCTAGGTTGTTACATTTTTTCACTCTTGTTCTGTATCAGAAAGATACTTGCATAAAGATTCTGGATGTTAACTTTTTGCTTCGTGGGTAGAAGAATGAACAGGAAAGAAGAGAAAGGTAGGGAATATGAGGGAGACAGAGAAGGGAGTTCCATTGGTCCTTTAATTTCTTGTCCCTGAAGTTTTTAATATTGCTTGCAGCTAATGAATCTTTCTAATCTACAGTAGTTATTTTTATATTTCTAATAATCTTCTTCAGGAAAGAGGAGCCATCGCTCATCCTTGAAATCCTCCAGAGGCTATCTGAATTAAAAAGATTTGATATGGCAGTAATGTTTATGTCAAGCTCAGAGAAAAAAAGTAAGTAATTCAGTAGCGTCTTTTAAACTTCATTTGTGATACTGTGGAATCTAGCGAGAAATACATAGAATTCAGTGCCATTCTTATCCTGTGTAATAAACGGTTAAGGTTAGTTGTCTAGCTTTTTGATTGTTTTAGAAGTTAGTAAGAACATCATGTAATTTTTCTTAGTCTTTTGATTCCTTGTTAATTGTTAAGACTTGAAAAGTACAGCTAAATCCTTTTGGTTTTATCAGTAATACCACTGCATTTTAGTCCGATAAAGTAAGCTTTACTAGCATGTCAGTTTGGAGCTGGTAATTTTACAAATTTATGAATTTGTATGACACCTTACCTTGCATTTCAGATATATGCACATTACACATTTTTTGCAATTTACAACCGTTTCTTGGCAATCCTGACTTTACTGTTGGCAAAAAGAATGCAAACATCTCTTAAACCACTCAGCCTGTTCGTCTCTGTCCTGTTCGTGAGGCATCGATTAGATTAGTTTGCAATTCAGGTTGACATTGGCTTGAGTTCATGGTTTATAAAAGTGGTTTTTTTGTCTCAGACATTTTCTTTACTTAGCATGCCAGAAAGACTCAGTAACAGTGAGACAGTTACAAGCAAAACATTTCTGTGGGACCGAATAATGTCAAATTTACTATCTACCAGCTGAGTTTCACTAATAAACACTATACTTCCAAAATTTTGATATGTGAACTTCCATAAAATAAAATTGCTTGTTTGACTTACTGAAGTGCAAGTAAATTCCACTTAGTTGCATTCACGCCTTTAACCTGATGTAAGTTTTATCTGCCATCTGGCATTAACTTTATCATCTGCATTTAATGGCATAGTGCCAAGACAGTAAACAAAATAAAAACTGTCTGTTTATGTTGTCAGGATTATATACCTGTTTAGGGAGATGTTGTTAGGCAGCTTGTGGGCATCAAAACAAACTGAGAGCTGCTTTTTTTTTCATCCTCTCAGTAGTTCTAAAAGTTTACTCATATTTCAGCTATATAATCCAACCCTTACTCTCACTGAGGAAAGAGTTGGACTAATTCACCTTAACAGTGCAAATCACAAAAATAACAGTTTTGTTGGGATTTTCTTTTACAGTTACACAAGTATTGTTCAATCATGTGAACCATATGGGATTGAAAGATACTTCTGTTGAAGAATTGGAGAAGAAATACGGCATTTTCTCTTAGTGAGATGACTGATGTGTAAATTTATGTTTCTGCACTTCTTTCACGTGGAAATCAGCTGAAGAAGCCTATAAAGACTGGAATTTTGTTGCTTTTGTATAAGTAATGAAACTCTTAAACTTGGTTTAGTCAAATGGCAAGTGCCTGAAGCAAAAAATTGTCTAGTTCTGCAGGTACATTTGCTTCCCAGCACCTGAAACAATACAGATCTACATCGTCTTCAGTGGAATCTGTTTGCCTAAAAAACAACTGGGCAGATTGGCATTCAGGATTTGGACTGTAGATAGAGATCTTTATTAAAAAGAGAAAAAAACTATTTATAAACATGTCTTTGGTAAGAATCAAATGGTGTATATTGGAAATGTGCATGTTTTTTATTTTAGGAAATAAAATGAATGTTGAATTGAAGATACTAAATTTTTACGGAGTTTTTTTTATTGTTCCTAAATTATTCTTCTCTAAGGTTACAGCACATCAGAACATGTAATGTGCAGAGTGAACATGAGGTACAATGGCCAGAAAATTCCAGAATTCTTTTACTTGAGTTTACCCAAAAGCTGAGTTTTAGCATTGGCAGCTGAGATATTCCTGTGAACCACAGCTGTAATTGCAGAATAGAAGGAAGCCAAATACTGTAGAATTAGACTAAAAGTATAGGGAAAACCACTTGTCACCTTTGAGAGTACTTTTAAAGTAATCTGATGAAACTTACCTTTTGGGTCAGCTGTTCCTAAACAGGTAAAGCCTTTAAGAAGCCTCAGGAGGCTAAGCAGAATAGCTTTCCAGAATGAAGAAGACGAAGGCATGAAATCACCTGAAATTCTTAGATAAGAAACAGCGTTAGGCATAATAAACTATTCATACTCTTCGCATGACTAGAAGAAGGAAATAACAGAACTTGTCAAGTACACTGTAAGATTTATCCAAGTAGTGGCATCTAAAAATTTGCCTGTCTCTCTAGGCTTGACCGCTGTCTCTTTCATCCTTTTGATACCAATATTCTGTCAGTTTGCTTTCATTATGATTCAGCCCTTGTATTTTACTGATGCTTCTCTGACTATGGAAGCCTTCTGACATTAATGCTTTTGTTTTGGTAGTTGTGCTCCTGTTCAGAGGAATGATTAAACAGATCTAGCATTCAAAAAGACTTAAAACTTCGAAGGTGGATTAATAGGAAAAGGATGAATGTTACCTTCTATGTAGGCAGTATTAGAAAATTAATTTTAAAACATTTGCAGCTGTGTAATGTCCTAGTTCAGGTATAATCTGGTTTAAAAAAAAAAAAAAAAAAATGAGATCTACATCCTTGGGCTGGGTAGCAACTGACATGAATGGAGCACCAGATCCCTAAGGTACCTTCCAATTAGCCCTGGAACTGAGCACTAGGAGAACAGCCGTTGTTGTTGGGGAAATAGAAGAGCCTTTATATATCTGCTTGCAGTTTATCTACAATATGAACTGTTACTACTAGGTGTGTCCCAAGTTACTTGATAACTAGCAATTTCTTCCCCTTGTTGTAAAGCACTTCTGATATTGTATCAGGGATACTGCTGTAACTAATAGAAGTGGGAGGGGAGTAGCTACCAAAGCAATTTTATACACCTTTGTAGATACAGCGTACCTTCTTATGGACTGTTGTAAGTCAGTACTAGTCTATATACGTATATGGACTGTTGTTCAGCATAGAGCAGAGGTATATGCCTGACTAGGTTATACTAATAGAGCTTTTGGTACATTCTCAGAAGCTGCTTCTTGAAGGCTATTGGATGAAAACGGGCGACTGTAATGTGGATCCTTAACAGTAAAAGCAAGATGATAGTAGAAAGATTTCGAAACCGTAGGCCAGGAGATTTCTGTTCAGGATTTGTATGTGGTAAGGAGGCCTGGCTGAAAGGAAGCTGTTCATGTAGAATTTGGTGGGGTGGATGGGTGGACCTGATTCACGTTGCTACTGAACTTAGGCCACCAAGATTTATCCTGCAAGTGGTACGCTACTGTAGCCTTTTGCTTGTATTTCTAAATGCAACATCATGGTGACTTACTCAGCCACTGAGGTTACTTCTCAGTGCATAGAAAACAATGCAAGATGGAGAGCAGAACGCAGGCATGCAGAGATCTGCTAGCTTCACTTGCTCCAGGAGATGGCAGTGTTTTTTCCCTTCTGAATTGTTAAAGATTGCCAGATACCTGAATTGAAGAGTTTAATGAAACATGGAGAAGATTCATAGATCTGAAGTAAGAATTCTTTCTGGGGAGAGAAGGGGATTTTTTAAATATTTTTTACTTGTTTTTTTAAATTTAAATCACAACACCCTCTCAATGGTTCTGTCGCTATTGTGTGAGGCAGTTAAACAGTGTGGAATACTTAATATCCCTTCGCTATGTTATGCCATTCAAGGTGTCAAAGATCTGAGGTCACGTTTGCTGCAGTGACTGATTCAGACTCGAGTTTTGAATGATTCCTTTACTTACCACTATTAAATGTTACATTTTTCTAGACAACTTTTTAACTTAAGATAATTTTTTAATTTTAATATTGTCCTCCAATAGATCTGGAAGACACTCAAAATCCATATTGTCTATTAATTTCATCATCTAGGTTATTAGAATATCGATGGAACTGATCCTAGGACATGCTTCTGCAAAACATCCTTACAGCTTTCTTTTTGATAGTAGACTGATTTAATTTTTTTCCTTTCTGATAACTCTAGCTAGCTCTGCATTCATACAGTAATAGTTTCATCTGAGCTGTGTTTGTCTTGCTTAAAAGAATGTCCTATGATAGTCAGATGTCAAGATAAAGATACTCATCTACTGCTTTTTCATTACACTACTATGGAAGAAAGGATTTTAACATAACTTGTTCTTGGCCATCTTGTGTCAGTTACTGTGGAAAGCAATAAATGAGTATAGTTTGAGTACTTGTTCCAAAATATTTTTAGAATTAAAAATTAATGGTCTTGACTCTGGTGAAGAAATTTTTGCTGCTTCTCTTCTTCTCTGTCTCTGTTTAAAAATAGGCATTTCAGCTTGCCAATTCTCAAATGTAACTACTACTGGTTTTGAGGCTACTTTTTTAACATATCTTATTAACATAAGGTTAACATACCAGTTTTTAACATTTCTTATAGAGAGGTCTTTGGGGCCCAGAGAACCTGTGAACATTGAACTTCAGAAAACTTACATTCTAACCCATTCTTTCCTTTTACTAGGTAGAGAACTTTGTGAATGGTGTGAATACAGTTGCTTGCAATTGCCATCACTAGGGAATACTGAGCCATCAAATAGTTAATTTCTAATGAATTGTGAGTTGTTTTTCTTCCATCTTGCATAACTAATGCTTCCCTTTGGTGTTTGGTTTGTGGTTTTTGGTGTTTTTTTTCCTTTTAATGCAGGTACACTTACAGTGCAATCTCTTCTTACTCTTGTCAACTGCTGCTTATTTTGTTTTCCTCTTTTGGTGCTGATATGGTCCCTGTGTTCTGTTGTTGCTCCTACTTAATAATTCTTAAATAATCTGTCCTCATTTCTGTTACTTATATGTTCTTCTCATCTGAGATCATTGAAGAGCTCTTTGTTGGTCAAGTTGGTCCCTTTGTACACTTGCTGTCCTTTCTTTCCATTGGCATAATTTGAGCTTGTTATCTTGATATCATTTATTTGGGAACTGCCAGGTGTCCGGTACCCTTTTCTGCCCTAGAAAATCTAAGGGAAAATTCAAGGAAGAAAATCACATGAAACCTTACTGAGCAGTGTTAGAACAGAGGAAGAAGCAGAGAGAAGATGTAAGTGCATGAAGCTTTCAAAGTTGCGTTTAGGTGCTGTGATGTCTAGGCAGCTTGAGGTTGCTCTACTGTCAGTATTAGAAACTAAGAATTTGGGGCATTAAATACACATCCTCTTTTCTGTCCTCCACCTATGTCCCATCTGATGGCAACTCTAAGCCAAGGAGGCTGTGCCAGTCTTCTGCCACTAGAGTTTGGGGTTTTGGGGTTTTTTCCCAGTAAATTAGTGCTTTTCTAGGAATAGTCAGAAAGGCCTTAATAAAAACATAGGGCTGCACATCTGTTGACTCTCACTTATCCCCAGGTAAGATTCACCCTATAGCTTTTCTTTTGTAGCAGCTGTCAATCACACTATATTTTTCTTGCATCTTACAGAGCCAATGGTGTTCTGAACTGTATTGTATCACTGCTGCCTTTGCATGATGCTTTAGTAACTTCCTTAAGGTGTATTTCTAAGGGTTGTGTTATTCGAAGGACAAAATTACCTTGCAAAATCCTGTGTTATTGATTATCCTTGAGAGAGAGCAGGGAACTAGCCTGACCTCTCAGGAACACATCCTAAGTTCAAATCTAGTCTTCGTTTAATATTGGCAGGTGCAAGTCTGCCAAATGACCTGGAATTGCATTAGTGATTAATCTGACCTTATCTGCTTTGCTGGTTAGGCTTAGGAAAAATACAACTTTTGGAATAAAAGGTGAAAATGTATTTTTCACTGTTGTCACATCTCTTAAGTATGCAGTTCAGCCTGATTGTAGCAGTGAAGTTGTGTGGGTTTTATGCATCTGTCTGTTCCTTTTTCTTTGTACTATTCCACATGAACCATTTGTATCGGATCTTTCTCATTACATCTGTCACTATGTTCTGATTCTCTCTCTCTGAATTTCAGTCTTCCTTTTCACTGTGCCCTCTCTGTTTTCCATCAGGTTCAAAACACTGTATTTTCTGCTGCCTTCCTTCTCATGTCATTAGTTGCAAGCAGCTCAGCCTCTGAAAGTGTCATTTGAAGGCTCCTTTTAGTTTTCTCAAAATTTCTGCTCACAGCTTTTTGTTTCTGAAAGCTCCTTCCAACAGCTCTGCTTCTTCACGCTCCATTTTGTGGGAATATTCCATTCTAATGTCTGGCTTTAAAAAATGCAAATACAGCATAGAAACCAAGGAAATTCCTTCCCACCCCCCCTTTTTTACTCCTTGTTTCCCATTCAAGTGGTTGCTGAGTTTAGTTGTGGTTAGATACACTAGAATCTTTTGCTTTCGTAATAGTAGCAGAAACTAGTGTTTGCTTTCCAGATGTCACCTTCACACTTCAGACCTTCCAGTCTCTCTTCCAATAGCTGTTGCATTAGTAAACTTCAAGGTTGCAAGGTAAAAGATAAATTTGATTCCTTGTTTCTTCATACCAAGTAAGTTTACCTGGGTTTTAAAGCAAGACCTTTAGCAAATACACTGATTATGTCAACCAACAACTGAGTATACGAAAGTCTTCCTTGTCCTGATGCCTGATGAGATAGGACAGATTAATGTTCTGTATAAGCTATTAAAAGTCCTGTTTCACAGCTACATACTTGTACAGGTCTGCCACAATGACCTGAGCAGCAGATCAGAGGCTAAGCGAACAAATAAAAAAACAAACAAACAAACAAACAAAACCAAAAAACAACAACAACAAAAAAGCCCAGATCTTTTGCTTTTTTATGTATTACAGGAGTGACTGCTTGTACTTCAGGTTGCAAGGGCGTATACCCAGAGACAGCTTCCTCCCTAAAGAATCAGCAATCTGAACTAATATCACCAAAAAGCAAAGAAGGATTAAACAGTTGGTTTGCCCAGCTGTGATTGTGATGGGAGAATAGTATCTGACTCCTTGAGTCAAAATCTGGTGTCTGTCTTTCTACATCAGCCTGAGTACTCAGTTTGACAAGTGGTGCTTGAACTTGGTTTGTAATGAATTGCTATCACTTTTGGAAAAATCAGGAACACTTTGCTGACTTCAGAAAACTGTACTCCAGAGTCTTTGTTGGGAACTGGAAATGCTACCAACTTTTTCTAAAATAGCCTGAAGTTCAGATTGTTGAAATAAGAAGTAATGAGCTACTGCTGTATGCCGAAGCCTATGTGTAACACCATATAGCTCATGAGCCTTGAGGACTCCAATTTTGTCCTTGGTGTTAAGATTTCTTTTCATTTTGTGATTGGATTCTGGTAGTTGTGAAAATTAGCAAGGCTCTTAACAAGGTTATATCTTACTAAATGCAGTATTTAAGCGAAGATGCATGTGTGTTTCAATGGGTGGGTAAAAACATTTTAGGGAATATTTTCCGTACAATCTCTTAACAAAGAAAGGGCATGAAATAAATACTTAAGAATTTGCCAGATCTCTGAGATTTTCTTCTGTTTTGTATTTCATTCTTCTGTGGACAAGCTTGTCTGATTGGTAAAGCTGGCATTTCTAACCCAAAAATCTGCAAACATTAATTGAGCTTAAGGAGGGCATCATCTTTGTTTAAATGTACATCATGCCTAAACTTTAAAACTAAAGCAAGAGGGAGAAGTAGATTCACTCCTTGCACTGGTCTAAAACTATCAAGCTTTGGCTTGATCTTCTGACCTTGAGAGATCCCTTGTCCTGTGTCCCATCCCCAGTTGCACTTGAAATACTGTGAGAGACTCGATGCTGCCTGAAAATGGGTACAGACCACAGCAAGTGGGGTCTTACGTGACTGGAGCCTTTTTGAGTAGCTGAGGAGCAACCTCTACTTCATTTCTGGCTTAAATTTCAAAGATGGTATCTGGATAAAACAAATGCTTTGCAGCCTGATTAACTGTTTGCCTGCTTTGTTCAAACTGCAGCTGCGTAGTGCGATTTGAAATAGAGAGCCCTGGTAGTCCCTGGGGCTCTGCTTTCTGGTGGTCTTCCTGGCTTTCACAGAGCCACGGGTGAGGCAGATGCCCTGTGGGTCTTGAACAGGGACTCAGATGAGCAGCTTGTCACTGGCTTATGGTGGCACAAAGTCCTTCCTCCAGGGGTTTGCAATCTAAATAGATGTGTAGCGTCGTCTACCCACTGTTAGAGATGTGGGACTGAATGCCTGGGGAGGCTGAGGAGAGACTTTCCTTTTTGCAGTAAAACCCTTTCTGTTGGTGGTCTGAGCTGATTCCATGATTTTCCCTGGAGGGGGGTGGGAAGGATTCAGCTGCCCAGCGGAGAGGGGCGAGAGATGGCACATCTCTCTGGGCTGTGATGGAGGCAGGGCCATCGGCTGACACATCTCGTCATCTGGGATACAGAAGAGGATGTGTTTTACCGATGAGTGCCAGCTCATTCCCAGTGTAACGCAGGAACTCAGTGACTGGGGGGGATGAAGAATAGGAGTCATGAATTTCCATTTCACAGGACTCAAAACCAGTGTATTTTTTAAGACTTTAAATATTTCAATCTTATTTCAATATTCAGTGTTTTTAACATTTCTCTTTAAGTCAGTAAATTCTAAACATTAATGAGTATTTTTAACATCAGATTTGGAGAATCTAGGAATGGAACAAACCCCACGAGCCCTTTTTGAGCCCTAGCTCTGTTTTTAGTAACTTCAGCTAGCTTTCCTCTCTCAGAATTATCCTCTCTCAGAATTACATTTTGTCCTTTCATGGTTTTGCCTGTCAGATACTGGGTTTATGTGAAGCCATCTGTCCTAAGGACGGATTCCTGTGGTCAATGTTCCCATTATCAGATTTTGTCAGAACAGCTCTGCTGGTTCAGAAGCAAAGAAGCAAAGAGGAAATTTGGCTTGATCAGGATACTCATGTGCTGCATATTCCTACCTGGTTTGTGCAGATAAAAACACGATGCTGCTGCACCACACTGCCAGAACTCCAGTCTCAAGTCATTTCATGAGGCTTCTTTCTCCAACTACAATAATGCCAATGTAAAATAATATCATAGCGGTCAGCTGCTGTGTTCAGGTGCTGAGTAGGGGTCCTGTTTGTTCCTGTTCAGCTATCTGGGGTAACAATATAGGACCCTTCATCTTAAGACTCTCCAGCCTTAAAGCTTGATAAAAAAAAAAGTCTGTTTATCATTCCCAGTTGCCTAATGCATACAGCAGGGCTTGTTGTAATCTTTGTTCCCTTCCCTCCCTCTAGGCTGATACTTGCCATCCTTCAGCCTGCCTGTGCTCTCTGTCATTGCTGCTTCCTGGCTGAATGTAACCCGTGTGTTTGTCAGAGCAAGAGGGACATTCTGAATGGGTCGCATTAAATCAGACAGGAGACCACAGCAGCATTTTCAGGTGCCTCAATGTATTTGACTTCCCTGTGTGCAGGATTTCCCCAGGTACAGTACCACACACTGACAAATTTCAAAAACTTAAGAAGATGGCTATTTCCAAACTGATGAACATCTGTTGGGAGGTTGTCAAAGACACAAGTGACAATTGGATACCTCTATGTCTCTGAATCTTGGGGAAAAAAGCAGCTGCATTGTACAGCCTATGGGAGCAGTGCTAGGTCTGGCCTTATTACAGACCGCAGGGACACTTGGACTAATCAGTGCTTGGGAAAAGGAAGGAAGCCAGACAATGAACTGAGTGGCAAGACCAAACCCTTCCATCTTTATCTTCCATGATTATAATGAATCATCCCGTGTTGAGAATTACTCCACTTTTGTCCATAGCCCGATGTCTCAGGCAAGTTCCTTCCTAGAAATTAGTTGTTGTCCCATTAGTCCAAGATTTGGAATTTTTTTTTGGTTTCAGTTTTATTGGTAAGATATAGCTGTGCTGTTTTATCCTTCTGCTTAGGCTTTTGCTCCTCTAACTTAGGTTCATGAAGGAGCAAAACAGGTTTGATTAGTTTGAAAGTCATGTGGAAAATTGAAAACACCATCACAGAAGGTGTCTCAACAGAAGTTGGCTATGTCATCCTGCTAACTATAAAACCTTTCTCAAAGAGCTAATTTGCAAATGTTGATAGTTTGTTGCTGGGTTTTTTTTCATTATTATTATTATTATTAAAGCATTCTGGGTTTGCCATCCCGGTGTCTCAGGCCAAAGATTATTAAAAGAGCTTCCATATGCCATCTATGACTTCAGACATTTAGAGAGAACTTGATTTTCCTCAGGAAATATTTTTCAGATAATTCTGCCTGAAGATAGACTGATATGTGACAACTTTGTGTTTCCTTCTAGATTCACATAAATACTCTCTTCCCTGGAGAAAAGAGAATAAATACTTCCAGTAAATACTCTCTTTCCCATAATTGCTCTCTTCTTCTTTAGCCTGTCCCTTCTTCCACTGCCTGTATGCTGCCTTTCTGCACTGGAGCTCTGCCATGAGTCTCCTGCTTGGCCAAACCATTTCCTAATGCACACACCTGTCTTCCAGAATACCAAGGTGGGCCTCACTTGTGGTTGGAGGATGCTGTCCTTAAAGGCTTGCCAGCTCTCCTGAGCATCTTTCAGAGCTGCCCCACAGGATCCCACCTACCAATTCCCTGAATAAGCAGCAGTCTGCTTGCATTGAGTCCAGGGTCTGTGCTGTGCTGCACTCCTCCCTCTTTCCCCACAGGATCTTGGACTCCACTATTGCATGGTCACTACAGCCATGGCTGCCGCTGACTATCACATCCCCAGCCGTCTCTTCCTTGTTGGTGAATAGCAGATGCTGGAGAGCATTGCCCTGCTTGGCCCACCCAGTACCTATATCAAGAAGTTCTCCCTGACACCTCCAGAAATCTTCTACAACACTTGTGTCCTGCTGTGTTACCCTTCCAGCAGGTGAAAGGAGGTTAACGTGCCCCAAAGAACAAGGGTCTGTGATACAGAGGCTTGAGTCATTTAAAGAAGTCTGCATTTGCCCTCACCCTGATCAGGTGAGAGGGCACCCTCCCAGTGGGATGCCACCCTCACCAGTCTATCCTGATCCTGACCCGTGAGCCTGCACCCAGCCCATCACCCATCCCATAGAAATGCTCTGCACCTCTGAGCTGCTGCTTCACACAGAGGGTATCTCCCCTCCTCTTCTTCACTGCCTGCCTTACCTGCAGAGCAGGTACCCACCTGTGCAGGCAGTCCCAAGCAGCTCTCAAGTCCTGCAGCAGTGCCATTGCCCTGTGGCCCCATGGGAGTGCTAATCCCTCCAGATTCATTCCCAGGCTATGCAAAAGTGTGCACTTGCGTACTAGATGGGGGGTGCCTCCTTTCAGTCTCTTCCTGATATCTCGTCTTCACCACCCTACACACTTATCTTTCTTAGGCACATCCAATTTGTCTCTGACCTTAGTTTTAAAAAAAACCATAAAATTGGTTTCCTTTTAGAGACCTCAAGTGTTTGCTTAGGTTCAAGCCTGAATTTAAGTCTTTCTCCAGGTTAAGTTCCTTGTCTAGGCTGCTGGCACCCAGGAAGATAAACATGATCAAAACTTTCTCAAAGTGAGGACTGGGGGGCGGGGATGTCAAGCTGACACAAAGCTTCTGTCATGTCACTGTGCCTGTACCCCTCACTCATCTCCTGTCACTGCTGCCTAAGAAACAAATCAGCAGTGTGAAATTGCAATGCAGTGGTGGAGCTGGAGTCTCTGCTGTACACAGGAGGTGGAGTGTCTGAGGCTTTCAGAGATAATTAGGAAGACCGTTGCCTGAGTATAAAAATGGGATTCTCTTCATTGGCAGGAGAAGGTAAAAATGTTTTCTCCTGATGGGGAAGGCAGCTGTAGGTCTGCGGGGGAGTCAGGACAGAGGGAGGTGTGCTGAACCTCTCAGTGGGGCAGGAGGCTCTAGTAGGAGCCAGATGAAAACAGGGAATTAGGAGGGAAAAACCTCAGAGCAACTTTTGGGCTCATGTTACAGCTAAAAGTGCTACTCATTGAAGATCGTATTTGATTAAATTTGCATGAAATATTCTTTTTCCTTCCCAATTATAGAGCTGGCATAATGATTCAAGAATATCCACAGACTATTTAGGAAGTGAATTTTGTGAAAGGAAAGCTGTGAACTGTATTTGATTTGTTTAATTTATTTGACAAGCTTTGAGTCTGACTCAGCTTGGGGGCAAAGAAATGCTGGCAGGGAAGGAGAGCACGAGGCCTTTATCTTCGCTGAATTATTTCTGCTAGCAAAGAAAATCTTTGGTTCTTCAATTATTCCAGTTCCAGCCTGATGTTTGTTTTGTATCACCCAGTCCTGGATCATCTGACTTGTCATACAGGATCATGGCTGCTTTTTCCTCTTCAACCTAATGGTAAAAATGAGAACCTCAATTCCCCTCCTCACCCAACAGCCTACCAACAAGGCGTGTTTTGACAAGAAATTTTGGAACTGCACAGAATTGCCATAAAATCCAGTATCAGGAGGAAATGATCACCCCTGACAGCTAGGGCACAAACTGGAAATAGGTCTTCCAGGCTCACACGTCTTGAGACGTAGCTGTTGCTATTACAGAGTAGCACAAGACAGGCACACAGGGAGGGTGTGAACACCAACATAAACAGATAGATAAGAAGAGACAGTAGTGGCCAACCCTCGGCTCATGGGCAGCTTTTCTTCCCTGAAATGACTCGCTGGCATTATTCAGAGTGAAAGGAAATTAAAAAGAGTTAGAGGAGAGCCACAGCCTTCTGCTCTGACAGGAAGAGCAAAGTTTGCCACAACTCTGTGCTGTTTCTGCCCTCATTTATCCCAGAATCATTGAGATGCTGTGATAGCTGATGCAGAGATTTCTTCTGATTACTGATTCATTCTCTTAGAAAATGTAAAGAGTGTGTATTGATTAACGGATAAATGGGATGCATCGGCTGTCCTGAGCCTACTGGATCATCCTTGTATACAATCATGGAAACAATGCTCTTTCTTAACAGAGTACAAGTAGAATTGCAAGGTCAAGGACTCAAAAGGCTCAAAATGGCAGTTATGCCCAAAGTGGTACTTAACCTTTATTCAGCCCATTTGTATATTATTCATACCATGGTATAATCTTTAATTACATGCTACATCCACTTTCTTACCTTTTAGTAGCAAGGCTCGAAATGTATTTATCCTCCTGTAGTCAGTGGATTCTTTGACAGACTATTGCTTTTTTTCCAGGAAGACTTTTGGTGCCCGTATTTAGCTGTTGAGAGGGCAATCTGTCACTTCTGCAGCACAGTTCATGCTTTTAAGCTTTTCATAATACAGTTGTGCAAAAAAATCTAACAATGAGTTGCAGCCACAGGGAGGAAAGTAAAGTGAGACTAGTGGCTCTTGTTCAGCTGGTTGTTAAAAATTTCATGATAGCATCGATGACACCCACACACACGGTTACTCTGTTCTCCCTGCGGAAGTACTCCTCTGTTTCCTGGCTGTTTGGAACCAGAGAGGCACCTGTATGACAGACAGATGTACCTCTGTGTGTGCTGGTTTGGCTGGACTTCACACCAGATAGTATTTCCTTTATGTTAGACAGACTGGGAATGAAAAATCACTATAAAAACTACAGTATCAATATATTTTTTATTAATTTTTTGAGTGCTTTCCTCTTGTGGACTTATATTGTTTTTCTTCCAGTTCATTTGTGGTGTTCTTACTCCTACTTTTCTTTTATTCATAAGTGCTAATTAACTGTGCCTACGAGCCGTAACACTTTCCTAATGAACAAGCCATGGGCTTTGTGAAAATACCTCAAAAGACATGGAAAGAACCACTTCCAGCCGAGCCAAACACAGCACATCTCTTCGTGTCAGCCAGACAAGGAGAGAGCAGCTCCGTTTAAGAGCCTTTTGGAGAGCTGCCGGTGCTGTGCAATTAAAAGAAAGCCTGCAAGCAGCACGAGCATCGGTGCTCAGCTGTGGCAGCAGCAAGGGGCTGAGTGCCTTGCTGTGAGCTACGCAGGTGAGAGCGTGCCAGGAGGAGAGGCGCTTCCTGGGAGCCTGCTGAAGCTGCTCCGACTCGTGACATCGACCTTGCCTGAAAATGCACCACAGTCAAGAAAAAAGGAAAACGTCTGAGGGCAGAGTGAAAGGAAAGTGTTGCAGGGAAGAGCCAGCTCAACAGGAATATATGTAGTTAGTGTAATTGGAGGTGCATGTGAGTGCCTTCAGATGAAGGAGACTTTAAACGGAGAGGAAGGATTACTCCTTTCTGGGAGAAATGGGTTGATTTACTGCCTCCACACTAACAGCAAATGAGATGGCTCTGTATTTCCATCTCTTCTTTTGCAGGCAGAGTCAAAAACAAAAACGCTTTTCAGAGTCTTTACATTCTGCAACATAATAGCCAAAAAATGGCACTGGGAAAAAATCATCTAATTCACACTGCTTCCTTATTTTTTATGCATTTTTGAGGAAAGACCCCATGCTGGACTACCTTTACAGTGTTACAATAAATACAAGTAATGGGAAAGAGAGAATAGAAATAGATTTCCTTTTGGAGAAATTAAAATCTTTTCATATAATACCAAATGAAATTGTTGTTATGAATCATTTTGTAACAGAGAAAAAAAGAAAGAATGTTTGATTTGCGGAAGTCCCTGCTTATGTAGTGGTGTGCTCCCCCTGACCCCCATGTAAGCAATAACCACCAGTGGGGTCATGATGGTGGTGTCCAGCTTGTGCAGGACTTTGGGGACAGATGGCAACACAGTAGCCAAGGGCTATCTGAAGCAGTGACCCAAACCTCTTGCTGGTATGCAAATAGGATTATAAGTCAATCATCTTACTCTATAGACAGTGGACAGCCTGGGGCCCCTTGAGCTCTCCTGCATGGCAGCAGTCTGGATACCAGGATCTCCCTTTGAGTAGGGCTGCCTCTCAAGGTTACTCCTCAAGGTTGAGAGATTCCTTGCTGCAACAGATCCTTGGTAAGTGACTAATAACATGCTAAACTTTGGAATCTTAGCTAAGTGATATAAAGGATTGATTACGTGTATATCATCCTTTAGACATAAACCGTTGACCAAGTCTGGGACTAGGGTTGGATCCAGCTGCATCTGAAGTCCTCTCTGAGACAGAGTTTAGAAAGCAAGGGGGTCGTTTCTGAACCTCATGACTCGACGGGANAAGGAAGCACCAGGACCCCCTCTTTGGCTGTCAGATGAGTGTCTAATTTTTCGTACCCCACACACTTGTTGAAATCACAGCAATTCTTCCTGTGAAAAGGCAAATTTGCTAAACACAAAGAATGAATGAAAAACACTGCTTTCAGGCATAGAGCTGTATGTCACACATTCCCCTCACCAGCTGAGAGTATCCAATAACATATGCAACACACATATTTCCCTTCTGTGGTTTCAAAAATGCTTTTCCTCAGTTAAATCCACCTTGTGAAATCATGACAAATATGAATCTTTCATGATTCTTTGGTGCTTCTTTGGACTTTACGCTACAGTCTTGTTCACAACATGAAGAAAAACAAGGTTGGAGCAACACTGATTTTTCCTCATAATGCTCTTTTATTTGTGAACATAAATGGAAGAAAAGCAAAGCAATAAATAGCTTTATGGAATAGCTTCCACCAAAGGGGTCTTTATGCCAAAGAAAAAAAGAAAGATGAGGTTAAGAATGTATGGTCACACCAAAAAGTACACTGTGACTTTCTGTTTGATTGGTAGGCTGTGCTGCAAAAGCCATTATTAAACCTGATTTTGAAAAGAAACACACAGAGAGGAATATCTAGTCAGAATAACCTGACTGCCAGCCTCATGATTACATTTGTAGCCTGTAATTTTTTTTCAAAATCGTCTTTAAGAACAAGATATACACAAAAAGTATTATTTAAAAAAAAAAAAAAGAAAAAAGCGCCCACAGACAAAATGACATAAAGAAAACAGCAACAAAAATAATAAAAGTAAATCATGCTGCACACAGCACAATGTGTCCAAAACCCCAGGCTTTGAAAGTAAATTGGGATAAAAACAAAGTGTGGCTTTTTCCTTTTCAAACTGCTTTACAGTCAGCCTTCTCGACTTGTACAGCTTGCACTTGTGAACACAACTACTGCTATTTTACGTTCTTATTTAAGAGGGCTTTTTATCCTAAGGCATTCAAATTCCAATATTCCTGCTGGAATTTCTTAAGTAATTTAATAATTCTGTGGTTTAATTATTGAAATGATTGCAATCTACATTCAGTAAGTGCAGCAGCATGCTGGCGATTTGNTGTTTGATTTGCGGAAGTCCCTGCTTATGTAGTGGTGTGCTCCCCCTGACCCCCATGTAAGCAATAACCACCAGTGGGGTCATGATGGTGGTGTCCAGCTTGTGCAGGACTTTGGGGAAAGATGGCAACACAGTAGCCAAGGGCTATCTGAAGCAGTGACCCAAACCTCTTGCTGGTATGCAAATAGGATTATAAGTCAATCATCTTACTCTATAGACAGTGGACAGCCTGGGGCCCCTTGAGCTCTCCTGCATGGCAGCAGTCTGGATACCAGGATCTCCCTTTGAGTAGGGCTGCCTCTCAAGGTTACTCCTCAAGGTTGAGAGATTCCTTGCTGCAACAGATCCTTGGTAAGTGACTAATAACATGCTAAACTTTGGAATCTTAGCTAAGTGATATAAAGGATTGATTACGTGTATATCATCCTTTAGACATAAACCGTTGACCAAGTCTGGGACTAGGGTTGGATCCAGCTGCATCTGAAGTCCTCTCTGAGACAGAGTTTAGAAAGCAAGGGGGTCGTTTCTGAACCTCATGACTCGACGGGAGGGTCTCCTGACAGTTTTGTCTGACCCTGTCCTCTATGCAGTACATAATCAAGCGTACGTTGCCATCGAATCCTGTTAAACCAGTCACATTTACCATTGAACCTTGTTAACTCACTGTTTTATATCAATAAAGTATATTGTTGCTTCTCTTTTATGAGTGAAGTGCACTCTCACTCTATCTGTGACAGCTTATCATTCATGGCAAATGAAGCAAATGCAGTTTTATTGCATGAAGGAACAATCTTCAACTGGCTTGAACTATTATGCACTCCATTTAGCCCAGAGGCTGAGACATGCAGCAAGAATGAATGTTATGTAAAATAGGCATAGGCTGAGTGAAAGCTGCAAGAATGAAGCTGTATGGGGCTGAAAAATGCCTTTCCTAAATTCCTCCATTTCTTCCACTTTGCCCACAGAACAGGACCTGGAAGAAACCCAGAAACAGCATCTCTTACGCTGAGCTTATTCTGTATGGAGAGCAGCAGCTGTGCCATCCAACAGCAAGGAGNTGGTCACACCAAAAAGTACACTGTGACTTTCTGTTTGATTGGTAGGCTGTGCTGCAAAAGCCATTATTAAACCTGATTTTGAAAAGAAACACACAGAGAGGAATATCTAGTCAGAATAACCTGACTGCCAGCCTCATGATTACATTTGTAGCCTGTAATTTTTTTTCAAAATCGTCTTTAAGAACAAGATATACACAAAAAGTATTATTTAAAAAAAAAAAAAAGAAAAAAGCGCCCACAGACAAAATGACATAAAGAAAACAGCAACAAAAATAATAAAAGTAAATCATGCTGCACACAGCACAATGTGTCCAAAACCCCAGGCTTTGAAAGTAAATTGGGATAAAAACAAAGTGTGGCTTTTTCCTTTTCAAACTGCTTTACAGTCAGCCTTCTCGACTTGTACAGCTTGCACTTGTGAACACAACTACTGCTATTTTACGTTCTTATTTAAGAGGGCTTTTTATCCTAAGGCATTCAAATTCCAATATTCCTGCTGGAATTTCTTAAGTAATTTAATAATTCTGTGGTTTAATTATTGAAATGATTGCAATCTACATTCAGTAAGTGCAGCAGCATGCTGGCGATTTGAAGGGTGTGATATATGTGTATTCTCAGCAGCAGAGGAAACATAAACAGTCATCAGTCATATTGGCTCCTCCACATAAAACAATGATGGGGAGAGAGTTTTTTTGGAGGTCTAACAACCCAAAGAGGATCTGGGAACCAAATTACTGTGTCAGATCCTCCTCTTCTCTTCCCCCCATGAGGCAAAATTTTTTCAGCACATCAATTTCTGCTACTGAATTTTCACAATCAACTTAAGTTCATCACAGTGGGTACACGGAGACCACCAAAACCTGGGCAGGATAGAGTTGCACAACACTTACTTGATGCTGAAACCAGTGTGGGATAATTTCGTTATGTCCCCTACCAATAGGGCCTGATCCTTTAGTTTAACTATATCTCAGGGGAAAAAAATGATGCCTCTATCCACTCCTTAAGATCACAGTGGATAAGCATCAAAATGGGAAAACCTGGTTCAAGTTCCTTTCTTCATCCTTATAGCAAAAGCCAGTGCCCTAGAACATCCTGAGACAGTGGGTCCTAAATCCCTCTGAAAATTCCACTTTGCATAACCTAATTAGAGGTCATGTTTTACAATAAAATTCCTGGTTTATATTAAAATAGGAATTGAAATGCCCCACATCTCCTCTTTACTATTTGGTTACTCACATTTTTGCATGCAAAGGGCAGCACCTTCAATAGGCAATAGTATTGGAGCCACCGTACTCCTCCTGCCACCTGAAGATTACTGTACAGTCTGGTGGGGTACAGCAGAAAGTGTAAACTTTCACAGATGGAAAACCTGAATTCAGTGTTATGGCATGTCCGGTACGTTTGCCTGGCCTATTGACTTATTTACGATGTCAAACAGAAGATGTCCTAGCCTGACATCTTTTTAGAATGAGAAAGAACCCCTATAAAGTTGTTTTAAAGGCACCGAGAGTTAGCAGGAAACAGATTGTATATCCCAGGCAGAGACAGGAATTTCAACCAAGTGTAGTGTTAGGTGGTGCTGTCTTAAAGTAAGTGGAGCTTGAGATGTGCTTCTTTCTACACTAGTTAATAATTGTTTGAGAAGCTTCTCTTCTCTTGCTGCCAAGACAGGACACAGAATGGTATATAGTCATCCAATAGACAACACATAAAATACAGTCTGCATGGGGAAATTGTGCATTACAATTAAGATGTACAAGAAGTTGGGACTAAGACTTACCTCAAGCACTTGCAGGGCCTGGATGATTGTCTATTTTGAAAAGATGTGGAAGAACATGGTAGAATACAAAGATACAAAACTTAATCTCTATCCAGCTGCTGAGAACAAGTTTCATAATTAGTTCATAATTGCATAAATACTCTATTGGTTGCTACAGCAGCAGTCTCCAGCATGTGGGCCACGTCATGTGTAAAGTCCTGTGCTAAAAATGAGGGTGCTGATGGAAAACAAAATATGGCATTATCTGCAGACCATCCCCTTGCCCAATATTAGCTGTACCTGAGCAGTCAAATCTTGGTGTGCATGATGGCTTTCTGGCTTGGGTGCATATCACACTCTCTTTCCCTCTCATCTCACTCCTTCTTCCTCCTGTGGAAATAAAACCCAGATTCAGGGAAAAAAGAACATATAGCAGCTTCCAGACAGATTTCCAGTCTAGATGGTCAAATCCCAAACTACCAGGTTGTAGTGGTCCTCTGCTGGAGACCCCATTAAAATAAATAATTTTCTTAGGGAAATCACTGAGGTCTCCACCTGTGTTGTAGCACAAAGTCCACATTCCCAGGGTAGATTCACACATCTCTCTCTGATAACAGAGAAGGAAGAGGGTTGATGGAAAACTGACAAAGTGCTGGGGACAAGAGTATGTGTTGCCCAATGTGTTTTTAGGCACAGTAGCATAAACTACCATGCACAAACATAAACTACCAGAGAGAGAAAATGCCTCGGCATCAAAGCCACGTTCAATGTGTGGGAGAGCCTCAATGCCAGCTCAAATATAGCACAGCGAGCAGATGTCTTTACTACAGTAGGCATACTTAGACCTCCCTGGATTCACAGTAACAGCATAGAATTACAGTCTCTTTCATTCAAAAATTATAACAAAAACCTATGTTGCCACTCACCTTTTATATAAGCATGGGAGGCTACAGCACTTACCCACAGTGAGAGATCTGCAGTAAAGACAGAAAGAAACAAGAGAAATTAAAGGAAGAAGGAGGAAATTTCCATTCTTCCTCTTGAAGCCAGGCTTTCTTATGTGGAAGCATGCAAAATTGCTTGCAGCCAAACTCAGGAGGTGTAGACTGGATGGGGAGGCTACAAGATGGGCGCATAACTGGATGGGCCTTCAGGTTTCAAAAGTAGTGATAAATCACTTGAAGTCTACCAAATGACTGGTAATGACTGGTATTTCTCAGTGGCTGATACTGGGTCCAATACTTCTTACTGTCTTCACCTGGACAATGCAGTGGGATGCATAACCAACAAGATAATGAATGGCACAAAATAGGGATAACAGTTGACACACCGAAGGGCAAAGCTGCTATTTGAAGAGACCCCAACAAGCTCAAAGAATGGACTGGCAGAAACCTCATGAAGTTCAACAATGACAAATGTAAAGCCCTTGGAATGGAATAAGCCTATGTTACAGCACAGACTCTGCATTGGCTGTCCAGAAAAGGACCTGTGAATTTTTGTCCTGATGGACAACAAGTTGAACCTTGAGTCAGCAGTGTGCCCTTGTGGTGAAGGCCAGCATCATAAGGTATTAGCACAAATGCAGACAGCAGGTCAAGGGAATGACTCTTCATCTCTATTTAGAAGTTATGGGGTTGCGTCAGTCCTACTGGGTTCATTTATGGTCTGTAAAGTACAAGAAACATCAACAAACTGGAGCAAGTTCAACATAAGGCCCCCAGGCTCGTTTGGGCTGGAGCATTTTACCTGTGAGGAGAGGCTGAGGGATGTGGGCTGGTTCAGCCTGGAGGAGAGGCATCTTCAGGGGCAGCTAATTTCTGCCTAAAATGTAGTTGTAGAAAAGGTAGAGCCATACTCTTCTCATAGCTGTACAATGATGGTCTCTTCCCTAACAGGTAAGAGGCAACGGACACAAGTTGTGACAAGACAAATTTCAACTGTGTATATTGAAAAATATGTTCACAATGAAGGCGGTTAAACAACAAAGCCAGTTGCCCAGAGAGGCTGTGAAAAATCCATCCCAAGAAATATGGAAAAGCTGACCAGAGACAGCCTTAAGCAACCTGAGCTAGCTTAAAAGCTGGCCTGGCTTTCACACAGGCTTCAGAGCTCCCTTACAGCCTGATTTTTTTGCTATGATTTTATGATTCATAGAACCCAAGAGAGAAAGTAGGCCACAGAAAACCTGATTTCTTAATGTAATGCTTAAAACTTTCCCTGAGAAAAGCATTTTCTGGGAGGTGGAGAGCACTGGTGTCTGTTTCCGCACCTGACGGCAGAAGGGTCCATGCTTGAACCTCATGAGTTTAATACCAGCCCTACATATTCAAAGATAATTCCTGTTCCCAGCCTTTGAGTAATAGTCTCCTGCCCATAAAAATCTCACAATTGTAGATGTTGTTTCTGCAAATAGTTATTAGGAAAAGCTTTGGGTATGTATGAGGGTGACTGACAGTTATCCTCACCTTATCAGATGTATAAGGATATGCTCCCTTTTTACTGGAGAGATTTTCACAGCCCATTTCACAATGTTTGTTTCTTTAGCTATGAACCACAAACATCATGTCAAGTTTCTGTCAGACATTGCTCCACTCCTACCCCTATGGCTTTGAGACAGCTCCCCAGAGACAGTCACAGAAAATTGGTAGGTTAAGGAATTAATAAATACATAGCAACAACAATTACTATGAATACAAAACAAGGCAGCAGGAGAAGTAACTATCATGTTTAATCCCTCCTAGCACCCTTCCTCTGGTAGACATTGTAGGAGAAACTGTTTAAAACAAGTGGTTGGCATCAAATTCTGTTGAAAATATTATAAGACCTCACTGTGTATGGCTATTGTGGACATACTGGGGTTTTTTTTCAATTTGCCTCAGTTCAGTGGAACACAGGATGGACAACCTTAATGAAAAACTTAATTTCAAATAAGACCCTTTGGTGATTTAATATGAGAAGCTACTATTAATGAATTCTTAAGAACAGGACACTAACATAAATCCTTTATTGGGATGTTGTCATTAAAAACAACTCTCCTTCCTATTCTAAAGCTGAATTACTGGCAAACAATATCAAGGTATGAAATGTTCCTGTTTTGTGATGATTCTGAAGGTATAGAATTAGATTTTTCTAACAGATTTACTGTTTTTAATCAGAATCAAAAGTGCTGACTAAATAATAGTTAAAACAAAATCTTAAATTTGCATTAATATTTTAATAGAGGCACCTGAAGCAGTCATTTTGCCCAGAAGAACAGGTTAACTCTCTGAATATTTGATTTCAAAAGCTAAGTAGAATTAAAAATATTGACTTAAATATAAAGTGTTAAGTATATCAACCAGGTACTGCCTTGAAGAAATAGGCTGCTGGTGTGGGACAGCAGCAAAACAAAAGCAGCAATTTTTATCTTTTTATTAGACTGTTAGCAACAAATATATGGAATTCTAACTGAGTGCCTTAAGTCAGGCCTCAGATAATTTCTTTTTGTAATGTAAATGAAAATCAATGATTAATGTAGCATTTCCTGAATGGATACTAAAACTACTTCATCTTTTTGATTAATCTCTTAGGCATACACCGCAGTTTGCATTAAAAAGAAAATCAGATATGAATTTACTGAGCCAAGAATACAGCCCTTTCCTAATTAAAATGCACGCTCTGTGTGTATCCATTGCCTGTAACACATTGTGAAGAGAGGAGAATGGTTCTGAGCTGCACTGCCAGTGAAAGCCTCCAGCCTCTTTCTCCTCATGCCCATCATTATTTGTCCCACATCTGAAAATGTGGATACAGTTGTGGGTGAAATTCAGTCTGTCAGCTGAATTTGAAAAATAACCAGGAGACTTTCACTTGTTGTTGCATAAATTAGTTTTCCAGTCTCTATTTCCATGTCATAAATAATATAAATTCAAGTTTAGTTTTGCCCTTTTTTTCTTTAAAGTATAGGGGTAATTTGAAGACCCTTCTAAAGAAGCCATTCACCAGGTACATGAGTGCAGCACAGCCCAGAAGTTCTACCTTGACCCCTGAAGCAATGTAAGTATGGCACAGTGACCCAGGCAGCCAGAGGCAGCTGCCAACTTTCTCTCAGCAGAGTGTTGGCTCAAGTACCTCTGCGTTGTGCACTGTTACATAGCCGTGCCCATCATCACACCTGACTGGAGCTGGGTTGTCACAGTTTCCTCCCAAAGTTGCACCTCACTCCAGACACCTGAAGCCACCGGGGCTGCAGCGCTGTGGCTCAGGACCATTGTTTTGTTCCATCACCTCGTGAGATATCACATATACAACAAATTAATTTCTATTTAATGTCCCTGTATCGAGACCAATAATTGTATTCAGACAGAGCAGATCACAGGAAGGCATGTGGATGTGATCTGGAGATGGCAAGAGAAGAAGTGCTTGTTCTTTGGTCGTGGTTGCTAAATTCCAGTTCACCACTGAAAGGGGCAGTACTTAAGTTCTAGTTGGATTTGGGCTTAACTTCCAGACATTAGTTTTTGTTCTGGTAGGTTAATGAAGTCTTCAGTACCCTTGATTTCCTTCTCCCTAAAATGTTCATTGGTAATGTTTAAACTGTCTTGGCAAGTTTGATGAGCTTGACAGACTTGTATAGTGTCTTCCAGTATATCTTTTCCACCACAGCCTTCTGATATTTAACATATAGATTTAATTATCAGGGAACATAGAATCATTTAGGTTGGAAAAGACCTTTAAGATCATTGAGTCCAACCATAAACAATAAATGAGAATATGAGAATTAAAATAAGGTGCAAAGTTTAAAGCACCTTTGATTGCATTCAGCCTTAAAAGCTTCAGGATTAGTGTGAATTTTATCTTTTAAATATCTGTCTCTGTCTAGACAACGTGTGCATCAGTGTAATGCTTGGGCTCAGAGAGATTATGGGAGAGTGTGCCTTTCATTTAAGCTGCATGTTGAGCTTGTCTCCCACACCAAGAATCATCACTGTACTTCTTCAGGTGGGGCTAGCTCCCAGCACCCCATCTGGCTGGTGCTCACACTAATTTGCAGGGCAGGACAGCAAGTCCTGTGTTAGTGGAGATGAGCAAACACCAGAACTGTGTAGCACTGGCTCTACTTCCTGGCTGTTGTGGTTTAACCC
>VZTL01025519.1:0-31274 GCA_013400535.1 Scopus umbretta | reverse complement strand
GTCCGCTGTGGCGGGGCGCGAGGGGGCCGCCCCCGCGTTTTCGGATTCTCTTGGCGTCGGGAGTCGGCGTCGGTGGGGAAGAGGAGCCGGATACGGTTGCAGGGGGGAAGGAGAGCGCTCGTGGCCGCACGGTGGCGGCTGGCCAGCTCCCTGCGCGGAAGCGGAGCAGGCAGCCACCTCGCCAGGCGGAGAAGAGCCAGTCAGGAACCCAGCGCCCAAAACATGGCCCCGTGTGATCCCTGAGCCCCCTGCGTCCAGCAGCGTAGGCCAGTTGATAGGTGACGCTTGGTACTTCTCTGCCAGCAGGATCCTCCGCTCAAAGCCCTAAACGTTCTTCTAAAACTGATTGCAGTGAGAGAGCCTCTTTATAACCAATTCAGCTAACGCGCTGTTACGGCTCGAAACCTACCTCAGACCACGCGTAAGCAAGTGCAACTCTCTTAAAATTAGTGAGGCGCGTGTCATGCGGATCGGAAATAGTCCTTGGTCTGCGCTGTGGTGCACGGGCCAGCCAGGCCGCCTCTGTTCATCTCCAAAGACTGGCTCGGTAGCACAGGTAGATGGGCTCAGCCTCTCCTGTGGTCACACGGGATGAAAGAGACCAAGCCATGTCAGCAGTTTGCACAAGGCGGGTGTGCTTGTGAGGCTGCGGTGGGTTTTGTCAGAATGCTGGCTCCAGAGGGCCCAGTTCTTCTAGCGGAGTCCTGATTTTGCTGGGCAGTTGCCTTCAGCTGAGTTACAGCGTCAACACACTAAACGTTCTTCTGTGTTTGTATGGTAAACATCTGTGCTGCCTTGCTCCTACCGCTTTCAGGATCAGCTCTCCTGCCTCTTTTACCTCAGAAAACTAACTCCCAGGATGAGCACAATAACAATAATTATCTTATTAAGTTATGGAGGTATATTCTATAAGTAAACATGTGCAAATGGCTGGCTGTGTTTATACCGGGACTGTGCCTGAGATTTGTTGAAGTGTGTGCTTTGCAGTCCTACAGGAGTCTATACTCTCTAGTTTTTGTTGAAGTGTATAGGAGCTGTGAGGTCTTAGCATGGAACAGGATGAGAATTTGAATGTGGAAGGTGGACCCAAACAGCAAAGTATTCTACTAAGGATACCGAATCCCTTGAAGTCAGAGAGTATTTGTATTCTGGGATTTTATTTTTTTTCCATTGTAACCATAGAATCAAACTATTCAATATGGATATTAGTCCTGATTCAGTTTATAATTCTATACCTCACTCAGAATGAAGGGTTGGCCAGGATGGCATTCAGATCCTTGATCTTAATGATGAACAGATGCAAGAAAGTAGGCAAAACCTGCCCTAAATGAACCATCCCATAGCTCATGCTAATGGATGTGGTGCTTTGGACCTCCCTAAGCATGCCCTTTGAGAACAGGTGTTTCTCCATGTTGTCCTCTTCCAGGTGGAACTATGTAGTCCTCTCACTCTGAGATTGGCTCTGTCTGCTGCAGTCGGCCTGTTTGCTGTCTGTGTATCTAAAGCCCTGTCTTGTTCTGCATTTTTTTATCCCTATTACAGGAGCCAGTGGTGGTGGATAATTAAAGTAGCTCAGACCTAGCTCCTTCAAAATAAGAGCATTATTTATTCACTGAAAGATGTACATAATCAGGGCAAAATATGTACTTATCTTCCTATCAAGCTTTTGTAGGGCTTCTTCAGTGAAGCCATCTCTCAGGTGGTAGAGACATCTAGCCTGCTGTAATTCATGGGTGTCTGCCTGTTTTCTTGCGTGCTTTTCACTACTCATCAGGAGTGCTCGGTTAATTGTGACAACTAACCCAATCCATTTCTTTAATAAGGCTGGAGGGTTTGGGGTTTTTTTACCATTTACTGTACCATTTGATCCTGACCTCAGATGTGGCAGGGTCAAGCTGTAACAGCTCGGTTAGCCCTCCCTGATAGTTAGTCTTTCTAGAAGAACACTGGAGATCTTTTGACTGCATTTTTTTTATGCTATTCTGTTTCCTCTTGGTTTCTTCCCAGTGATCTCTTTGGATTTCTGGCAGAATAGCACCAAGGAGATCGACTTGTCCACATAGAATATTTGTAAATAATTATGTGTATACTTTTCGTCGCTCTTCATACATTGCTAAGGAAAGTGGTCTGATGGTAGAAAACTAGCATAACTGGTTCCAAGGCAGCTCCCCACCACATATGGAGATGTATATACCGAGAGATTAAATTTGCCCTTTGGAGTTTCCCCTCATGCTTTACAGTCTTGCATGAAGGCTGCCTGGTTCCCAGCCTGATACAAGGCTCAGAGAAGTGTAAAAATGTCAGTTCCATCTCAGCTAGCACAAACGTATGCAATTGGTGTTCCTGAGGTTTTGATTACTTCAGGGATGTGACAAAAAAAGGGAAAACGTCTTAACAATGGTAGCTCCCGTAACCATATTTTCAGCATGAAAATTCCCTGTCCACTGTGTTACAGACTTGGCTATATCCTTCACCATGCAGCAGGTCATTGGGGCTGAGTAACTGTGATTACCTTTCTCAAAAGATGGGGAATTATTTACAGTCCCTCCCTTAGGGCTGGGATTTATAATGAAAGGGCCGTTGCACTTCACGCATCCTCAGGGGACCCTAGACCAGTCGCACAGCGCAGTGCCCTTAGGCAGCCACTGAGAGCAAGTAAAGCCTAGAAGGACCTCCATCCAGCTTGTTCCTGCTGAACTAGCTGCAGCATAACCTTAGCAACAAAGACATGTGTGTCAGTAATGAGTCAGTAACGTGAGTGACAACCTGGAATAAACAACAAAGGCTCCTCTCAGTCTCATTCTGTGTCTGAAAGACACCTGGGAGCCTTTGGTAAGTTCGCTTGAACCATCTGCCTTGGCTTCCGCAGCTTATATGTGGGGATAATGGTATTTGCTGTAGAAGACTGCAGAAACAGCAAGGGCTGATATGCCAAGGGAGCTAAGGGTTTGTGTTTTTCCTGCCAGCGCCACCCGCCACCTAGTTTAGCGTGAGCTGTAAGATTCATGATGGGAGAGCAGCTACATAACTGCATGGCTATCCTCCTCTCTCTCCCTTCACCAGTGCCATCACAAGTAAAACCAGGACTTGAAATGTATAGGTTCTGTTTAGGTTGTTGAAGTACACAAAAGCCTCAGGAGGATGCATGTCTCCCGGTGTCAAAGTCCTTAATTCACTGGTACTTTCAAAGATGCTCTTCAGTTATGCCAACTATGCCCAATGTGCAGCAGAAGCTGAGAAGCTCAGCCATGTCAGAGAGAGATTGACAACAATCTACAGGTCTCCTGTTGCAAAGACTAATCCTGCTGTCCCATTTCCAGGTTGCGAGGCTGACCCACACATTGTCGTGGCAGTGAGTCAGGAGTTATGATTCATAGTGAAACAAGTATGATTGCTAAGCTCACCAGTCCCTCCTAGCAGAAATGACACACATACACACGCTCATTCTTTTCTTGTTCTTCGTGCAGTAATTTGCAAAGTTTGTAAAAGTGACTGCCAGAATGTGTGTCAGATTCAGGGAGGTTCCTTTTCTGTGTGATCCTTAAACACAGTCAGCACATCCATATGATTCCACATTCAGTAAATAATAGCAAGGAGTGAAAATGCTGCAGCAGGCCCAGAACTCTGGGCAGGATTTCTCTGGAGGCCACGCTGCAATGTAAATGATCCTGCTGTGGCTGGCCTCTCCTTTTCTAAAGAATCCAGCCTATTTTTATGAAGCAACTACATAATAATGTTTCTCTCCCCGGCTCCAATGACAGCCAGAGCTGGGCACTCCCATCTGTTGGTCCTCTCAGTGCCTGCTCAGTTTCTGTGAACAGTAAGGGGGATTTAAGACTGTAAGCACATTAGCTCTGGGCAATTAAAATACACTGCTTATAGTCAACGCAGTTTAAAAAAGTGGATTACGCATAGCACTGGGGTTGTAACAGACAGGAGTCAGCTATTTGGGAAAGAACAACAAGAAAAATAGTGTTTCAGCCACTCAGAAAGAGTGTCTATGAGAGTGATATACCAGTATTTTTCAGAGAAAACCAACGTGTATTTTGAAGATCATTTACTGAGTCTTGCATTATGGTCATGAGTAGATTCCTGATTTTGTGCTAGAATTATTTGCTTGGTGAGGATAATACGAAAAACTTAGTTTCATGCTTTGAAATGTTATTTTGCTAGGTACAAGGTGTAATGCTCAAGAGACACCACATCTCACTTCTCTGCTGGAAAATGGTGAAAAAGGCTAGCCACCTCCCACTTACTTTGAATTTTTTTCAGATAAATTGATTAATCATTTAATCCCAACTAATGCAAGCAGTAGTCTTAAAAATGACAGCTTATCGTTCTACATCTTGTCATGAACCTTTAAACCAGGGACAGCTTTTAAGACTGGATAACCTAAATACTCTTTTTACATGTCCCTAAAGCAACCAATGAAATATGTCAACAATAATGACACGGAAGTAGATTCCTGTTTAGGATTGTCAGATTCCTTACAAAATATTAATTACATTTTGAATAATAAGAAGACAGCTTTAATATTTCAAGTACATCTATCATCTGCTGCTCATCAACAATGAGAAGGGTGAGACACCAGTTTTCAAAGGGCGCAGTGAAAACAAGTTTGGATGTTAAGAGTTTTCCCGCAGCTGCACGTCATGTGCACTTCATGAACATAACAAACAGTGGCTGCTGTGAATTGTTCTTTTTTCATGGCAAGTATATTCGGGTCCAGTGCAGCACGATATATAAATATATTTACCAGTGAGATTAGAAGAGAGAAAAAAAATCATGGAATATTTGACAGACCAGGTTGATATGAAGTGTTTCCTCTCGGTCTTAATGAAATAAAAAGTAGTAATACATTTCCAAAGCTTACTATTTCCACATTGGTTCCTCAATTTTTCAAAGGCCACTTTAGGATTTGCTTTGGACTTCCTATATTGGTGGGAGAGCTAAAAATGTGTTTTATGAATATAGTAAACTTGTTAAAGGAGACACAAGAGTCATGCATCTGTGTGCAGTACCTTTCTGCCTTAGCAAAATCTGTATTTCTCACAACCAAGGCAATGCGGGTTCCTTCTCAGAAAGCAGCTGTTCTGAAAGAACTCTTCCTGTTTTCAAAGAGGGCATGCTTCAAATTATTATTTCAAGGGAGGAAAATCTGGAATGGAGTGACGTTGCATTTGCTAAAGAACATACTCATTTCTCCTTCTCCAGTTGCTTTCAGTACTTACCATGGCTAATGTTAAGGGGGGAAGGGAGGGTATACCCCCCTTCCCTACTGTACAACCATCTTATCCCTAATCCCCTCTGAAGGGATAACATACCTCATCCTTAGGTTGCATGTGCCTGCAGGATTAGCTGTTAGAATGGGATGGGGTGGATTAAGTAACCACTGCCATCAGTATCTCACCCTTTGCACAACATTGTGTGAAGCAATCCTGATAAATCAGAGGATCTGGTGGCCAAAGGATGGAGACACGATATCACGTCAGGGATTGCCAAGTTAGCCAAACAACAATCTGTATTCAACCTATAGCAATCACTGGAAGAAATGCATGCAGAAATGTGAATTCAAATGGGAGCAGATCAAAGACTACTATGGCAACCAGTTTTATCAGGTCAGAGCAAAGTCCATCTGTCACCAGTGACAGTGAGTAGCTTTGCCTAGGCAACAACATATGAACAGGATGAGCATGTAATGCTAGTTGCCCAGAATGTTACTGCAGACTTCAGCAGCTGGGGTCCCAAGGCTTTTTGAGTCCATAGTGATGGTGTCTTCATACATAATAGCTGTATTTCTCTTCAACAATACCTGTATTTCTCTTCATAAAAGAGATTTTCTCGTCCATGTATTTTGAACCCACAGTAACTTACACTGTCTAGGGTCTCCTGTGACAAAGAGTTGCACACCTTATCTACATATACATCCTTCTTTTAGTTTTCTACTTTCCATCTGCTACTTTCATTCGATTTCCATTCTCAGATTAGACGAGACAGTGAGCAACTGTCTATTTGCTTACTGTATGCCCCACATGATTTTGTAAATCTCCATCATATCCTCACATAGTTTTGTTTCAGCCAGAGGAATCCTGATCTATTTAATCGTTCCTCATATGGAAATAATTATAATTTTAATTACCCTATTTTCACTTTCCTGCACAGTTGCCTTCCTGCTGTATCCTTTTTCAGATGAGAAGACTGGAACTAGACAAAGTACGCAAAAAGCGAGTGCCCCTGGGGCTGAGAATGGGATGCTTTCTGTTTTATTCTGAGTGTTTTCTAGTATTTTCTAACAGTCTGTTTGTTTTACTGGTCACCAGTTAGCCCTGAGCTGATATTTTCGTAGACCTTTGTATTATAAATTTTTTCTAATTCTTTCCATTGCCTATTTATTCCTGCCCTTTTATTCCTACATTTTAACACAGTATTTACCTGTTTGAAATCCTGCCCTGTCATTCATTCTGGCGTGGTAACAGTCAGGTCAGAGCTCTTCATTACAAATGTACTTTTAGGATATTTTTTAAACAGAATCACAGAATGGGTGAGCTTGGAAGGATAGAATTTCTTGCATTTTAATTTGTGCCTGTTGCCACTTGTCATGTCACCGGGCACTGATAAGAAGAGTCTGTCTCCATCTTCTCTACTTGCTCCCATCAGGTATTGATACACATTGATAAGATTCACGCTGAGCTTCTCCAGGCCAAAAAATCCCAGCTCTCTCAGTTTCTCTTTGTATGACAGTCTCTCCCCAGATGAGTTACTGTTCATTTGCATACACTGAATTTGCCTTGCCATGTTCTCTCCCAGTGTCTCAGTAGTACAAGATCCTTGCAGCTCTTATTCAGTCCTCATCTTCACTCTGCTGAACAATTCTGCAGCAGCAGAATCA
Source organism: Scopus umbretta (assembly GCA_013400535.1). Taxonomy (NCBI): domain Eukaryota; kingdom Metazoa; phylum Chordata; class Aves; order Pelecaniformes; family Scopidae; genus Scopus; species Scopus umbretta. Next base: position 24,385 of record VZTL01025519.1, on the reverse strand, counting down.
AACTGTGTCACCTCCTGTTATCCTCCTCATTCAGAAAGGTACATGGTGCATTACAGGCCTTGGCACACATCTTCCTTCTCAGATGCCACTTGTGAATCCCCACCCACTTTAACTCCTGCCCTTCACTTTCTGTCTTTTAACCAGTTGTTTGTCTGCATGACGATCTCTTTTCTTCCATGGCAGCTTAGTTTCTTTATGATCTTTGATGAAGGCTCTTGCTGAACAACCAATGAATGCAAAGCAGAATGCATCAGGTGGATGTGACATTGGCTTCTCAAAGAACTCTGATGTGTTTGTGCGGAATTAATTAACTTTACAGAAGCTGTTATTGTAGCACAAATGTGGCAAAGGGAGGCTGTGGAAAGGTGGCTCCAACTTTCTGAAGAATCACAGAGTCAATGACATTGGAAGGGACCTTTGGAGACCATCTAGTTTAACCCCCCTGTTCAAGCAGGGTCAGCTAGAGCAGGTTGCCCAGGACCATATCCAGGCAGTTTTTTAGTATCTCCAATGATGGAGACTCTACAACCTCTCTGGGCAACATATTGCAGTGTTTGACCACCCTCACAGTAAAAAAAGTGTTTCCTTATGTTCAAATGGAAATTCATGTGTTTTGTTTGTACCCATTGCCTCTTGTCTGGTTACTGGGTGCCACAGAGAAGAACCTGATTCCTTCTTCACCATTCCCTCCCATCAGATATTTATACACTTTGATAAGATCCCCCTGAGCCTTCTCTTCTCCAGGCTAAACAGTCCTAGGTTTAATCTCTCCTCATGTGAAAGGTGCTCCAGTCCCTTCATCACGTTCATGGCCCTTCACTGAACTGGCTTAATTTATGTCAATATATCCATTCTGGTAAACTGGACCCAACACTCCACTGTGGCCTCTACCTGAGTAGAGGAGAAGGATCACCTCCCTCTACCTGCTGGCAATGCTTTTTCTAATACAACCCAGGAAGCTGTTGGCCTTCATTGCCATGAGGGATGCCTTCTTAATTCTAAAATCCACTGTATCTTGCTGTTTGTCCATGTTGGCCTTTTGGATCTTTCAAAAGCTGCTACTGATAGGTGGTTTACAGTTACACTGAGCTTCAAGTATGGTGTCTTTCAATAGTCCGCATTTTGCCTACATGCTACTCTTTAGTTTACCCTTTTGTATTCTTTTAAGTGCTCTCCATCTTTTTTTTTTAGGTACTGGATTTTTCTCCTTTTGTCATTTCTGTAAAGTTGTTGAATACAGTTGTTACAGTAAGGCTTTTTCATAGTTATGTTTTGAACCAGACTGTTCCTGTCATTCAGAATAATATCAAGAGTTGTTCTCCCCCTTGTGCTGAGCTACCTGTTTATTGGAGAAGTTATTTTTGAAATCCAAACCTTCATTCCTAGCACCATGTTGACATGATATTTTAGGTAAGTTGCCTTGGAGGTAACTGAAATTTTCGTTATTATTTGAGTTTCCTGTCCTCTCAGCCTCTCTGAGAGACTCACCATGGCTGAGAGGCTCGTCATGGGATTGTCCCTGTGATCGCCTTGGTTAGGCAGTCCGTTGCACACTCCCAATCCTACATTGTTGTTTGTATGTGAAGTAATCGAGTTTCCAATCAGGAAAAGCCTTAATACTAATAGTCGTCACAAACATGTGGCTCAAGGTTGCCCCAACACACAAGCCGGCTGATAAAACAGGAATGTAAAAACCTATGAGAGAAGCCATGTAGCAGCTCCTTTATGGTAGCATGGACGTGGCAAAGAGAGGCAGTGGAAATGGGCATTTGGCACAGGATGGACCATCTGTATCTGGCACTACCATCAGCAGAGGGAGTACCTTCAAAGTTTGGGCATCACCGTGAATGCATGGACATTAAAAAGAAATACAGTGCAAAGAATGTGACGTCCTCCTTTCCTTCAAGAGCACAGCTTATTTTATCTACTGACATACTCGGCAAAGTACCCTTGTTTCTGTGTCCAACGCTACGCTTATGCCAATGTTAGTGTAACTGTGCCGACTTTATTCAACTTTCTCCTAAGCACGTTCCTCACTAGGTGGTCATGGCAGCATAATAACAAACATTGTGCATCCTTAGATCTTCCCTTATAAAAACTGGCAGCACGTCAGGGTTTTGGAAGGATTTGCAGTAGTGAGGTTGAGTAACTGTTTTGCACTTTCATCACATTTCTTTTGCACTTAGAATATGCTATTATTTTGAAACATTCTATTGAGGCATGCTGATAATCTGTTGCAACTCCCTTTTAAGAAGAGATATAGGTAGTCAGTATTTCCTGCTATCAAGTCTATCATAAAAAATTAAAAAGATTTTATAATATATTTGTATGATCCCTTTCTCCTGAGTGTTATCTGTAAACTTTGTAGGAGGCTCTTTAACAACCGCTGGCATACAGCTCCTTGAGCTAGAAGCCAGAAACTGTGTAACACATCAACCTTAAAGACCAATTTAATAGAGAAAGTAAGGCAAAATACAATCTCCATTTGAAACTGAAGCCAAAATGTAGATGGACACAGTCAAAATGTAATGAGGCTAAATAGTACCCTTATACTGTTGCAAAAATTACAGTGGGAATCTACAGCTCATGTTCATGATCTTTTTGTTAGTTCTCATTTGATACGAATCAGTGCCAGTAAATGAGCAAGCCTCCTTAATATCAAGCTGAGGTACTGATTTCCTATTATTTCTATATTTCCACTGCACAAATGCCTGGAGACCTTCGTTAGAACAGGGTCCAACTGTATTCATTTCTGCAAAATCACAGGGCTTCTGAAATTGTTGAAAGAGAAAACTAGCCCTACTTACGCAGGCAAGAATTTTCCCTATAACATATTGAGTTTTTCTTGGTGGTATCTGTCTCCAAATAGTGATCAGACTTTATGTCCTGGATGGTAAGTATAAGATTAAGTATAATCTGCTGTCATCTCCTCATGACAACATGTAAGCCAAAACACTTGCAAACAAACCAAAATATTTTCTTCTGGATCAGGAGTTTAAATTAGATGACTGAATTTTCCTGGCATGAGAGGATTATTCCTTGTCTTTCACCTAATCCTCCTCTGTTATACAATATATATAGTTACACATAGTTTTTTGTTTCCCATGGGTTTGAAAAGATTACTTTTCCACTGGGTTTCCTGCATCACTGTAATACTTCCCCTTGATTCTCTGGTTTCGTCTGCTCAACTCTGTGTTTATAGTGTGTCCGGTAACCTGAATGAGGTTACAGTTTTTAGAACAGTCATTTAGTCTTCGGATATACTACTAGAGTCCCCAAGGTCTTGTATTCAACCTGTAAGATCTTCTGTTCCATCATCTGCCATCCATTGTGTTAAAGTAGGTTTACCCACAAGCATTACAATTACGAATTGATATTTAGTATTTGCTAAAGACTTTAAAGCCTTTGGTTTCCATTTGTCACTTGAGCTTTCCACCTCAGGTCCTAGAAGCACACTGAGCTTTGGAAGCACTTTTGCAGATCTTCTTGTATATATTTGATCCTTTGATCTTATGTATCCTTTGCAGTCACAGTTGTTTTAACCAGATAATACAGGTTTAAATCATCTTCATTACAATTTGAGCTGATGAGGCACAGTACGTTCACCCCTGTAAGTGGCAGGAGATTTTGAAGTCCTGCGATATGAGTCATTTCCTGTTTTCTGTGACCTTTTAGTAATCTGTGCACCTTCCTCAAACAAAATATTTTTTCAAGGCACAATACCTATGTCTCTGTCTTGACTAATATTTGACAATGCATGAATACCTACTGCTACTGCATTTCAGCAAACGTGTTATTTGGGTTTTCTATGGGCTGTGAGCTTCTGTGGGCTTTCAAGTTTGTTTGGCTGTTGTTTTTTCTATGAATTTCAGGTCCATAGTGTTATTCAGTTATTAGTAGACAATACAGTGGTGCTTTTTCATCTTTATTACTGAACATAAAAAGTTACGATCACTTCACATTTTGGCTTTCTGTCAGCTCCTGTTAAGATCAGTGAAATTAATCTCTTCTTGACTGAAATGTCAGCACAACAAAGTTCATATAAAGTTTTTTATTTGCAGATAATTTCTGAGGTTTACAGTCTGTATCAATACATTTACATGCAACTGTAGTTTGTGAAATTAGAGAAATTCTTCACGTGGTATTACCAAATTATTAGATTTTTTCCATAGGGGAAAAAAAGCCCTTCATGTTAAATTGTCTTCCAGGAACCTAGCAACTTTTAATAGACCTATTTAATTGTGAACTTTTGTTATTTTGAATCTGTATATGTCATAATATCTGAATGCACACACTGAGCATGAGAGGATGTAAACTGTTAGGAGTCCAGTACCAGACCTCTTGTTTTCATTCACTATCCACTTATATAGGGTTTGGCCCTGCTCCTGGGGATCTACTAACAAATCTCACAGTGATTTCTGTATAAGCAGAACTAAGTCATAATGGTTTCCTCTCATATATCATGCACTGTTTCCTTCACACTCTGCAGTGATTCCTTGCACATAATTCCTGTTTTTTTACAGTCTTCTGTTGGTTTTGTCTTTTTCCTTTTTTTTTAAAAAAAAATAGTCATAGGGGTAGTTTCTTGGTGCATCACCTTATGTTGCTTAGTGTTTTAAGACTCACTGAAGAAGCAATTGCAAGCATTTAATCCGATTCAGTGTTTTGCATTGAATGGAGAATGCGCAATGCTATACATAGGGAAGTATTTTTAGATAATGTTTTGCTATTCAGGATGTGTTCATGGACTTGTATAGGCAGAAGTGGCCTGTGGTTTTTCTTCATTTTCAAAAATAGCTGGAGACTAGTTTATTAATGATAACCAACAGTCAGCATCTTGAACTACTTGAGATACTCCAATATCTCCCTGTACTTCTCTAGGAAGTAATTTATCAGAAAATCTCAGCTTCTTAGTACAAAGGAAAGAATGTAGGAATGAATTAGGGTAGAGCTATTCTCAGTCTTGGCAGAACTCACTTAGCTGGAGAGATCTGGGAAATGGGGAGAGCTGTGGCCTGAGGTCAGGATACAAGGGTGACCGTGGAGAACAATTTGTGGAAGGGAGATAATACAGAGGAGGCTAGTCAGGGAACCAGAGGAGGCTTTTTCAACCAGATAGAAAGGGCTGAACAGATCAGAAACTCCCCCTTCCTTTAAATCTAAGCAACAACTTTATTTCTACCCAAATAAGCAAGCACAGGTTCTATAATAGCACATTTTCTTAAATACATGTGCAAGTCAACAGCTCTTAAAATTGCTTAGAGCTTGTTATTATTTTACCCTTTCTTTTTAAAATAAACAATCTCTCTGTGAGCATGCCTGCAGGATTTAATGAGATATGACTTCCCATACAAACAATAGCTGTACCACTTTGGCCGAGTACACACAGCGAAGGCCCTGTTACATAGTGCCTAGATCACACCATGGGGATGTGGTGGCCAGGGTTCAATTTTGAGGCAGTTGGCTGGATGTCCTATGAAAATGACATTATGTATTTACATTATTATTACCTTCCTTTCTTCATCTGTAAGTCTGGAACAAGAAAATAAGCTCCTTTACAGAACATTTCTAGTGATGGAAAGCATCATGAAAGAGCTCGACATTGCTATAGAGCCATACTGTGAGTCAGAAATAGTGTGAAACTTTAGCTCCATATGCTGGATTGTGTCTTACAAGCACTACAAAAGCAAAGAAAGTCTGTATTAGAAAACTTCCTTTTGACCTTTAGACACCATAAGCTTTCTGCTTTCAGGGCACATTGGCAGATGGCTACTAGCCAACATATGAAAGGCACATCCCATATTACAGACATGAGTAATACTGGCTACTTCTTCATAGCTCCCTTTTATTCTAAAGTTGCATTGTCTGCTAAGATATTCTAGTCAAACTCAATCAGGTCCTACCTCTTCCTCAATACATGCTGAAGGCATGGCCCTGGTGGGCTGCCCATGACATATGAGGAACAGCAAAAGGAGATTGTACGGGGTCTCTGTGCTTTGGGAGCAGACAGTTCAGGGGCACGCTCTGCCAGATGTTAGTACTACTAGGGAGAACAGGGCAGCCCAGGTCTGCCAGCCATTCCCTCACTAACTCCGTGGAGTTGCAATAGATTAGGTGCACAAGCTAATGTAGCCCTGACACTGTACTAGCAATGTAGAAAAGGTTCCTTTTTTCCCCACAGCTCTCATGGAAGGTCCATTCCACCAGGATGAGTGATCAGGCTGAGTGCAGGTTCCAGGATTTACCCTTTCAAGAAACATAATTAGAGGAGTTTTTCTTCCTCACATAAAAATGTGCTAAAATAAAACGTGTGGCTATTAGTAAAAAGATCCTATCGATTCAACTAGTATAAACAAAATGAACTTCATCCTGCTGTGTAATTCAGATATTCATATGAATATTCATATACGAAAAGAACAGGTAAGTGCTGCCTAGATGTTACAGGGAACTACAGGCTTTAAAGGGTTATAGACTCTTAAGCAAAAACAAAATAATGGTTTAACTATTAACTTGTATGAGTGATTGAGTAGTTCTGGGGCAAAAGTTGAGATTATAACCATCTATAATTTTGAAAGCATGTCATATTGTTATTCTCTCACCTCTCAAAATGAAGGCCTCCTTCCTAATCCATTATTTCTCAGCAGCGCTTTTTCAGGAGAGAAATATACTTGCCGATACAACAAATGAGTTAACATGATTCAAGTGCTACAACATGAAGAGTTTGTGCCTCTCCTACAGTCTTGTTTTGACTAAAGCAAAGGGGTTGCTTTATTAGCTGCCCAAACAGTCTTCATATTTCCTCCACAGCACAGGCACCCAAGGAGCACTCCACAGGCTGCAGAAGCCTCTCCAAGACCATACTGCTGCCAAAAGCAGGGACTTTATTCCCACTCACAGCTACATGCTCCCACTGCTGCCTGATCATGTGCAGTGGGAAAGCTCCAATTCCTGATGGAAAATAAACCTTGCAGAAGGAAGGTTTCTGTCAGATCAGCAAGCCAGTCTCACTCCCCCATGGATGCAATACATGGGCAGAGCTGGCGCAGGTGAAGTGGCAGGAGCACATACCCAAAGGGGGTGAGGGGGTCCCCCCACTGTCAGTGGCAGCAGTCTTAGGTCCGCTTGAGCCATTCCTGCAGTCCTCGCTCAGTATGGATTTAGCCTATGTCAGGTTATGCAGACAACAGGAAATTGGTAAACTTTAAGTCTATAGGAAAATACCTTTATTTCCACAGCAGTCTACAATTAGAGTAGCTTGTGCTGCTCCATCTTCATTATGTAAATGAAGCAGAAAAAAGGCCTTTTTATCTCTACCACTTTTCGTTTAGCTTTATTTCTGGAAAAATTTGTGCAAATATTTATACAAGCAAGTAGTTACCACCGAGATCTCTCTTGATTCTTAAATGGAATCTGTAAGTCAGAATCTCTGTCTTGTGACAACGAGGATAGCCATCAGCTTGGAGTACCGTTATTTTAGAATCTACGGACAAGTGACAAAAACAACCTCTTCTAATGGGAGACATTAATTCAACCACACAAAGGTAATTTCAGCCTAGGAATTCCACCCCCCAAAACTATGGAAACAGGATACAGAATTGCAAACATTACATCATCAAAATTATATTGCCTAATAATACCCTTGTGTACATGAAACAGGAACCAACAGCGTTGGGCAGTGGATGACATCTTCTCTAGACATCACATACACTACTGGGCTCATTGCAGTGTCCTGGGAGTTCATAACAAGCGGTTCACATATCCACAGGTGATATAATCTTCCATTGTTTTAAATTACTTTGGGGGTATATACAACTCCAAGCCTGTTGTCTAGTTTAATTTTTCTTGAGTGGTGATGTGGAGACTGATACAATCCAAGTAAAACTAGGATTGTTTAAGGAAAGAAAGAAAAGTTTTCATGAAAATTCTTCAGACTGATGAAAAATGATGGCTTGCTAAGAACACAGATACTTCTCACCACTGTGTACTAGATCATTAACTATTGTTTTACTAATAGATGTTAGAAGATGAATTTTAGCAGGCATCCAGAATTCAAAGACTTTGAACTAATAAACCTGTGCAAAGGATCACAGATTATTTTTTGCTACAGCAGAACTCCAAAAGTATTAGAGGTATAGAAATTGCTTGAACTTTTTGAGCTTTTCAAGGATAAATTTGAGGAATGAATAAGAAGTAAAATAAAAATTCTCACCTTCTGGTAGTATGCTGTTTTATTTATTGTTTCTATAGATTTTGGACTTTGGCACTTTCCTTCTAAAGCTGGTTCAACACGCACATCGATTGTGCCACAGAATACATCTTTGATTGGCCTAGATATATTATAATTGTGTGTGTCTGAGTGAGTGACAGAAAAATACATTGCCTGAGATGAGACATGGTCTGTATATAAATTCTATAATAATTCTAAGTAAGCAATCAAGGTCTGGATGGATCTCTTTCCATAGTTCTTCTAGTTTCATTGCAGATGAAATACAACACAAAATATTTCACTAAAAATATATAGGCTTTTCCTCTTAATTCTGTAAAGTCTATGCTACTTCCTTTTATCCAAAGTATTATAATGTGACTTTTTCTACCCTATCTTTTAAAAGTCTGAGTGCCTAGTCCTAGCTCAGTAAACCTTTCACTGTATAAACAGTATCATCTTTACTTTTTTTTTTTCTCTCCCCTGTACCTTTGCACGTCTGAAATCCAGCTGCTTGGCACATCACCTTCATCGCAGCAAGTGGTATGTATACATGTGTTGGTGAAGAAACCTGACCATGTACTGTCTGTGTACTCAGCGTTCAGTCTAGTGAAAAACAGAACATGATAGGTTCATAAATTGTTTCCTATGATCTGAACTGATCTGTCTAAAGTCTGCTCTTTGGGATTATTTTATAATTGCTGTCTGGAAGCTTCTTTCCTGGTTGCTTCCTCCTCAGCCCTGGCAGGAGCCCCATCTCCTGACAAGTGTCCTCCCAGCAGAGAAACATTGACGAGTCTTTTACCTTTTGCTCTCCACTTCATGCTGAGCACAGAAGGTTGGAGGAGGCTGCTGAGGGGGAATAGGAGCCCTTTCTTCTCTCCGATTGTGTCCTGTCCTTGCAGTGCTCCCACTGGCTGGCATACGGGAAAAATCAATGGCTGTGCTATGCTTCACAACACACTGGTGCAAATACTGAAATGCAGCTATGTGAGTCTAATCCTGTGTAATTTAGCCCATCTTCTGTCCCTTTCATGTGCAAATCAAGCTAGACTCCTGCAGACTGGGCATACTCATCGTGTAAGTACAGATAACCTCTGAACGCAAAGTGTAAGTACAGATAACCTCTGAACGCAGCTGCGGGGACCTGTGCCTGATTTCACACTGACAGAAGCTTAGAGTCATTTTACTGAAGCTAAAGAGTTACCAAACAGCAGCTAAAGTGGCTACTGGGGCAGCTGCAGGGCCTGTCCGCTCATGTGTGGAGGCTACAGTTATCTGCACTGCTCTGGGGCTTGCCAGACAACCTGTAATACCTGAGTCCAGATGGCTAATTGTCCCCTACTGCAATCTCAGCCTGATTTCCACAGATCTTTTTTTTTTTTTTTCTATTTTAAGCATTCAAGCCTATGGGCAAAAATTCCACAAGTTCTTTATGCATGTGCTGGGCCCTCTGCCTTATGGAAATTCATGATGCATTATGAAATTACTAGCAGAAACCATCCAGAATCAACAGGAATGAGAGGTGAAACTCACAATTTCCCTTGTTTTACTGCTCTCTTATGATCTCTCCTTACTTTCATGATTAGCACTGCTATTGATCTCTTACTGACTAGCACGGAGAAAACAGTATTGGAACTGGCAGTTTCTAGCGATATATTTGACAGTCTGCCAAAAGCTTTGCAATAGAGTAAACCTACCAGGTTTTGGGTTTGTAGTGTTTTTTTCAGTGGTACTAGCCAATACCCCATCAATGGTGGTAACAGTAGGAAAATAGTAACGATAATACTAGAAAAGAGCACATTGACTAGGTGCTAGAATGGGAATCATTTTTAGGTCATTTGCCTTTTCTGCAGTCCTGCTTTTGAGGTCTGAAATTACATCTTATTATCACAATCCTCAATATATTTTCAGTATAAGGTAATATTATTGATAATATCAGTGCACAGAAGAGGAATACATGTGCCATTTTGTGTCATCCAAGGCAAACAGAGAGGGAGACACAGGGATGCATGATTAAGAACAACTGCTTTCTTAGAGCAGAGATGTCTTAAACAGCTCCTTCCCTTACAACCACTCCTGATCCACTTCCCCAACTACATTTTGGTGGTAAGAGTTTGTTATGGCTGACAGCTGACAGAAAGAAATGAGGAGAGGTCTGTGGAAAGGAAAAGCCAGGCAGCGTTTTCACAACACTGTTTTTAGGGTGATTTCTTTTCCTTCTGCAGTAGACTTCTGGTATAGAATGAGGTCCTGCTGTTATCAGTTAGTCCCAGTGCCCTTGATAGCTTTGATAGCTCACTGATGTCAGCTTTAAAACGTGGCATGAGGGTGACTCTGTGAATTGTCCAGCCTGTTCCGATACTGGCTCCCAAACAGCCAGAGGTGTGGTTTTGTCCTCGGCTTTCTCAAAGCATGAGAGAGCTTTCATGAGATGTTCTTCATGTGGGGTGGATTTATGTACCCGGTGTGACATTCCTTAGCTTTTCCTTTCATGACTTCAGTGGTTCTTCACAAAGACATCCTGAATATCCTCTTTTTCCAGAAGGCACAATGTGTCAGGCCTCTGCATTGCTATCAGTAGAGATAAGCGGCATGGCAGTCCTTAACAGTGTTTACTGAAAGGTTAGAGTGTGCTCTAATACCACCCGAAGAGCATGCCGCTGCAAACAGACTGATCCTTACCGTGCACCAGCATTTAAGTAGGGAGCTGTCATCTGCTCAGCCTCACCTCAGGGCAGTATAAGGGCGTAAAGGGTGACCACATGGGGCAGTCCTTGTGCAATACTGGCAGCGCGAAGCAGCAGCTGGAAATGCATCTCCTGAGCCAGGAAAGTTGCAGTGGCCTTAATGTGCTTTGAAAGAGCAACATAAACACCTACTGCCTTGCCAGCTAATGGCATCATAGAACTGCGGGATCATTTCAACACAGCAAAATTAAGCTGAGTACACCCTTGCCACCTACACAGGAGAGCTGAGAAGGTAGGCTTTTGAGGTGTGCCCTGTAGAAGTTGTAAAAAAAAATGCATCTGTAGAAAGGCATAACAGATTTACTGATTGTCAACATTTTTTGATGTAGTAGCAATTTGCATGAGTTTTTATATTGTAGTAGACACTAATCAAGCCCTAACTCTCACAATTTGTTGCAGAATTTGTAGGTACCTTGTAGAAATAGCCAGCTCTGTACCCCTGGTTTTCCTCAGGCAATGTATGGAATTACAACAAAGAGAACGTTGCTGATAAAATCGAAGCCATGATCAACTTCCAACATACTATGTACATGTTTGTAGATAGAAATATATTAATCTGCAGCAGTTAAACATTGCTGTGTACTGCTTAATTTTTTTCTTTAAATAGGAATAAAAGCAGGATTGATACAAGGAGGAAAATTACACTCATTTCTTTGGAAATATCATAAAAGTTAAATCTTGATTTCCTGGGCCTTTTTTTTTTTAAAGCCTCAAGCACTTTTATCCTTTAAGTAGATTTTGATATTGAACCACAGAAGACCAAGGGGTCAAGCAGTTATCGCTTGGTGAATTAATTCTGTACAGACAAATTTCTTCTCCTGTTGAATATAGTTATTTTACTTTTCATAGAAGCTACTTATATCTCCCCTTGTGGGGTTTGTTTGGGTTTTTTTCAGCTCCCCCAAAAGTTTATTTGTCCAGTATCGCTGATACTCTGCAGTTGGCCGTAGTATGTTTCAGGAATAGCAGGACACTGCACAATTCTATTTTGGATGCAAAGGTATGCAGAAAAGGTCTAAACTCAATGAAACATTTTTGTTATTTTAGTGTCTGGCCATAGCTTCTGTAGCTATCATAAATTTTTGATGCTGCAAGGAACAGCTGGTGCAATAACCTTTAACTAAATTAGAAGGGGAAAATGTTGATGCAGCCTGACTCTTAGAAAAAAAGATGTGAAAATTGTCCTGAAATTCTACACAGTGTTAAGGTATTTGTTGTTTTCCAAGTGTGAAACATATGTAAGATGCAATAAATGTTCATTCATTCTCTGATGAAATCTGAATTTTGCCTGTATCAATTGAACAGATGCCTTTGATGATGTCTACAGAAGGAGAATAACTAAATTTTCTAACATGGTAAGACAATATTCACAAGCCTTTGGGATAATAGGAAGAGATTACTTTCAAGCAGGACCTTTTAAATCCTGTAAGTTCAGAGAGCCTTGAAGTAGAAAGATCTAGGCACCAGAGCAGAATTCACACTGTCAGTACAGTCAATTAATCCAGTGCCATAAAAGCTCCTGTTTCTTTCCACTGACTTTAAAGGATGACCAGCACAAATATAGGCATCTACACCATAGATGTTAAATCAAATGAATTCCCACTGTGCTCACTGCTTGGCCAAGCACAGCTGCGTGGTGTGACCTGCACCGAACCACCACCCCATGCCAGCAGCTCCCAAACTGAGGTCCTGACCTGATGTGGGGCTGCGGCAGCTTTTGGGTGGAGTCACAAGCCTGATGGAAACGCAGTTGTTCATGCCGATATTTTGTGATTCTGAACCTGACAGATGTGGAGCTACAGGTGGAAAACTTGAGTACTGTGGATCCGGTCCCAAAATAGTTGGTTACCCTGTTCAAACACACTTGTTTCAATTAGAATGGAAATTTTGTGGCTATCGTAGGAAACAAAGGGCCTCCATTGGATTTCATTGTTGTCTGCTTTGCTCCTGAATGCTTTTGTGGTCATATATTAAATGGAAAGAAGAAAACAGTGGCAGCAAGGTGTTGAAGGGAGCTGTTGTATAAAGGAAAACGTCTTCTCACTGAAATACTCACACAAAGAAAGGGGAGGGAGGCATTTGAAAGCACCCAGGATACACTCTATATAGAGTAATGGGATATAAATGGAAGAAAGAAAAGCCAAAGCTATTAAATTATGTTTTGTCTGTCCTTGATGTTGAAAATTGTTATTATTCAGCAGAGTCCAGTCCGTGTTTGGTTTGTTTTAATGTCTGGAATACTTTGGATTTCACCCTAATAATCCACTCTGTTCTAAATGTTTATACAGCATGATTTACTACAATGTGGATGTGTAATTATAGCGATGATTAGACAAAACATCTTTGACAAGAAAGGAAAACAGTAGTTAATAATGTTTTCCATCTGTTTGGTTAAAAAGAAAGAGCCCCATAGCATATAGCAGGGTCCAAGGCAACACCTATGTGAGTACATGACAGCAGTATAAACGCCTAATGAATTCATTCTGATCATTGCTCACACATTTTTGAAAGCACTACCATCTGTTTTATAGATAAATATTACAGTAATTAATGTCAGCACATGTTTATATTATATCATTTCCAGAGTTTTATTTTAGAGTTAAGACCTTTTTCTTTTCAGGGAGAATAATGGCATATTTTAAGCTATTGGCAGGAAATGCAATGTTATTAGGATAAAATGAGTGAATTTCAGTAATGGCTCGCTTCTTTATTGGAAAACTTTAGAGCATTTAATGCTTCTGTTCTTCATTAAAGGCCAAATACTGGGTCAGTGCCTACTCATGGAAAGCCCAGAAGAAACTTAAGCACTGCTGAATGAGGTAAATCTATAGCAGATAATACCATGCAACCTTTGAGCTCCCCAAATTGGTATTTCAAGTCCCTGTGGCACCCTCCTGATGGCTGGGCATTGAGGGTTTATTAACGCCTGGCATTGGGCACTCTGGCTCCAGATTAGCACATGATTCAGGTTTAAATTAAATGCATGGGTTAGCTCTGATAGAGTCATATCACTCCAGAGCTCTATTGTTTCTTGCTGTTTATAAGGCCCTGGTATTGTTGGTTTGGTCACTAACGATGCATTTGCCTCACGTGCATTGCAAGAAGGCAAAGTATTTTCATAGAAATTTTGCTGCTTCCCCATCCAAAGTGCTAGGAAAGGTGTCCACGACAGTGCAAGCCAAAAGAATGAATCTGATTCTCATTTAAGACTTCTGCTTACATGATGTGCCAGTCAAAGGGTTGGTGAAAAACCCACTGAAGTCAATTTAAAGACTTTTATTGACTTCTTTGGGCTTCAAATGAGGATTTATCTCTGCTTGTGCTCCAAGAAAAATATGTTCCAGATGCACAAAAACGTGGATGACAGTCCTGAAATGTAACTGTTTTCATTGTGTTCATTATATCAATAACTTTCTCTCCTTCCCAGTGAAATTGAGTCACAGCTGAACTTTCCTGGTTGTGTTGCCAGTACTCCATGCACCTGTACAGGGACCTGCTATTTGAAAATCTTTGCCTAGTGACTGACAGTGCTGAAATTTATTTCTGACATGGTTTCAGTTATATCTCTTGTTCCCTTTCTAGATTCCATGTTGCCAGTTCCACCTTTCATATGAGTATTGATATTGCACTTTAGCACAGTTTATTAGTATCTTACATTTATTTGACTTTAATTTTTTTTTTTAATTACTATTTTTTATTTTTAACAAGAGCTGCAGCAGATGCTGCAGTTGCCGAATCTAGTTGAGATTTAAGCATCTCTGGAGAGACTTAAATCTTCTAACACTACTCTGTACAATCTGAGACGCCAATAGATTTTCCTGGATGTCTTCCACCATGGATTCCACTTAAGCAAGGTTCCTAAATATCCATCTAAGTTTCCAACCAAGTAATTGCTGCTAAGATGTCTTGCAAAGAAAGCTACTCCATGCTTATTTCCATTAGAAATAAAGAAATAACTGGAAAGGGCAAAAGAATTGGCGACTAAAAGGGGAATGAGAAATAAATAGCAGCCCTATCTACTTGCGGAATGAAACTGTTTTCCCCTGAATATCAGTTACCCACTAGCTAAAACTTCAATAATTGCTGGGTGCTTGGAAGAGCTTCCTGTGAGATTACGTTTTCCTGGAGGACACAAGGTCCAAAAGTTCGGTAAGATATGGTTGAAATACACAGAACTCAATGTACTCAGTGGGAAAATACCCACAAGGATCCAATCTTCTTGAAAAATCCAAAAAGTTACTATGATTTAAAAAAAGGCCAAGAAAGCAATCTGCCAAAGGCCACTGAACTAGGACATGTCTTTCATTCCTCTCACATCCAGTAAGAGAAAACAACAAGCTACCAATTTCCTGTCCCACTCTTTCTTTTCATTGTCATAGCAGTGTAGGTGACTTTGGAAGAATAAACTCCAGAAAGACTGGAAAGCTAGTATAAAGTTAGGAGGGGCTTTTCTGTAGAGATACAAAGAAGAGACAAAAATTATTTTGAAGATCAATTTATAGTCAAGACAGTGTAATGTGGTTGCCAGTGACACCATGGGACTGGATTCTGTGCAGAGACCAAACTATAAAATTCACACATACCTAGAACTGACCTATTTTATCCTCTGAGGGAAGGGGAGAGAGATGTCAACATTTCAGAAAATTTGCTTATATCGTGACTGTGAGTCTCCTCCAAGTTCTGCTCGAGATTTAAACTGCTGCCAGCCATGAGAGGTGTTCAGCTCTGGAGTTATGGAGCAAGCTTTTAAATACACATACATTCACGTACCCCTTCTGGCCTTCTATGTCTGCTTCCTTCAGAGGATGTTGAAGGATGAAATATTAAATGTTATACAGTAGCCCCAAGAGTTAGGGACTCCCACCCCAAGAGGGAGCACAGTAGCTGCTTAGCAATGAATGATTTTGAACACGAGCTGAGTCGGAAGTAGAGAAGGGTATCATATACCACTGAAGAAGCTGGGGGACTTGGGTAGGTGGAAAGTAATGACACACATGGCTCTTGGCCACAGCATTGGTGTTGATACTACAAAAGTAGTTTAAGCTCCTTGATGACCACAAGCAGCGAGGGTCTTAGTTTGATGTCTTATCTAAAATATAGTAAGTGCCTTCCTCAGAACAAGGCTTCTCAGTATAGGCCTCACATGCTCATTCAGTCTGCTCTGATGGAGACCCCAATCTATGAAATGACCCGTGCCATTTCCTAAGCTTGTTCTCTAGAGATATTCCAGTCATGTAGTAACGTGGGTTAATTCTGCCTATTGAAATGGCTACTTAGAGACTGCATGCAAGGTTCCTTGGTTACAAAGGAAGTATATTCCCTTGCTGACATCAAACAATGTGCACGCAAAATATATTGCAGTGACCAATGGAAATGTTATGGCCATGTTTTGCAAACATTACCGTGTGCAAATGGAACAACTGTTATAACCTTTGGCACTCCTATGTTACACACATAAAATGTTTTAAGGTTAGCTTTTCTGCCTGTATGATTTTGAGCTTCCCTAATACATGAAAAAAAGAAGAGAAAAAGCAGACAAAACAGTGGATATACTCAAATTGTACAGAATAAACGATTATTTCTACAAGTATATACAAACATATTAGTCAGGAAAGCAGAGTCTGGGGTAGAAAATCCAAAATTACACTTACAGATCCAGGAGAGCTTCCAATTGTTTTACCTGCCTGCTTCTATTTCAACATTAAATTTCTCTCTCTAATCAAATAAAGAGCTGGCATTGGAATCCTAAGTCAAAACTCCCATTTAACAGAACATTCTTAGCTATGAAAAACATCAAATTCAGCCCAAAAGAGTTGTCTTCTTGTTATTTCATTTCTCAAGTTAAAGAATGACAAGAGAATGATCCAGCAATCTCAAGGTTAGCATTACCAACTCCTCCTGTATCACAGCTGCTCTTTGTTATTTTCTGAATAGAGTACGACGGTGTGCTTGTTACTGCTGTATTTCTGTATAAATCTGTTGATTTAGTTTAACAGCACACTGGAAGAATAAGCAGGACATTGGTCAGTGGCTGAAGACTGCAGATCTAACTAACACCATTGATAGAAAGGGTGTTCACTTAGATGTTTTACCCTTAAGCCACTGCTGAACTCACTGGAATAGGTTTCCTTGTGAACACAACAGAAAGAGATCAACAAATTGATGAACAGAGCAAATTAAAAGGATGTACGCTGTAAGCAGGTGAGAGACTGTTAAAGGCAAGGCAGGCATGCAGAGCCAGAGGAGCGGGGCAGTTTGGAGGAAGGGAACAGCCCACAGTCTTTAGGGAATTGAAGTCTGCTTGAGATCAGGATCGCAGGTACACACATATGTGATATAAAACTCTGCTACTTAAAACGCTTTTCTCTTAGGTGTTATGCTGCTATTGTTAATACAAAGCAACGCTTCAATTAAAGAATCATTTAAAGATCTCTGTTCCTGCACGACTGAGGGGAAGAAGAGGGCTGAAACCAAAGGCACTGCATCCTAAGCCAAGAGTGAGAGAAGAATGGAAATCCTTCCAACAGGAGGGAGTGGAATCTCCTCCTCAGTGTATGGTCACCTGAGCCCAAGCTGCCTGGTGGTTCACACTGCATAGATATTGGCAGGGTCGTCTGGAGCAAACCAGGAGGCTCACCAGGCAGGGAAAGGCAAGCACAGAGTAGGGACTGTTTCAACTTTAACCTGACAGACTGAGTTCAAGTCTCCTGAACTCTGAGATCTTAAACATACTTCCCAAAGGATGGCTAAAGAGACCAAGAAGACAATGGAGTTGCTTCTGATCTTATACACATTGCACTTATTCCTCCCAAAATATGGTATGTACCCTACTAAATTCATGCTGTCCCTAGCTCAGCTGTCACAGACCTACTATCTGTTGTAAAAGTAGATCAACTTACTCAATCTCCTTACTGTCAACTTCCCTGATGTGAGAAGGTATTCAGTCCTCAGCAAGCCTTAGTATGCTTGTAGTATTTTAACTGGACCAAATAGCACGTGCAACATTTATCTTACAACCTATGCTTCTTTTTTTTCAGCAGTTTGATCCAAAGGATAAGAAGAAAAAAAAAAACAACCAAAAAAAACCAAAACCTTCTTCAGAGCAGGCATGGAGCAGGCATGTCCTGCATATTGGAACAAGTGTTCCTGGAGCCTGTGTTCCCAGAAGGATGGATACTAAATCATTTAAGCCATCAAAGGAAGAGCTGAGCCAACTAAATCAGTCTGGATGGTAATACTCATATTAGCAAGCAGCCAAGAAACTATAGAAGATTGTGATTAAGCACTTGATGAGTAAGTTTGAATCCTTCATTGTAAAAACAGACTTTTGAAATGAGTCTTTTCAAAACTTTTTTTTTTTCTGGCAAATTATTTTTAGACTGTACCCCCTAAATTTTCATACATTTTCAGGCCGTTCCTTCTCCGTCAGTGGAGATATCTCATCAGCAGAACACACATTCTCTTAATTCTCAGTATTGCAGTGTCCAAAAGACCTAGATTGCCAATAGTAGCAGTTGATGTATTTTTTTCCTCTTCTACATTTTCCACTGGTTTTCATAAAAGAAGGTTTGTATTCTTCTACCCAGATCCTTTTCTTCTTCTGAGAGGGTGAGATTTAAGACAAAAAGGCTTAGTGTATTTTCATTTTCTGCAAATCACTTCTCTAAAAAGACTTGACTTTGACACATGACTTTAAAATGCACAGAGGCATTCAAGTAATTTGCAGGAATTATAATCAGAGATATACATGAGCTTCAAGAAGAATACATGCATTATAAATATGCCATCTTGGTTCAATGGTGTTCTGAGCATCCAGAAATAGCAGAGAGAGCTTTGTACCCTGTGAGTTATGCAAACACCATGTACCTGCTCTGACCTTGGACAAAGCATACAATAACCTATTTAAAAAGCGACTAATATTATTTAAAATTAAAATGCAGCTCTCAAACAGGTTAAGAGTATCAATGCTATCATTTTTGAAGTAACTGGTTGCTTTGTTTGATTTTCCATTCTTTTTACAGGCCTTCTGCCAATAAATCACTAGAAATAAAAAAGAGGCACACTAGAAACCATGCATCTATTTTGCCACTGTGCAGCAAATAGGTGTAATCCATCATCTCCAATACCCCTTTCAATAGTATCCTTCATATTTCAAATAATTTAATAGTCCAAGTGACAGTCTAATTCTTTCCTTTGATAGCTAAGATGTTTTCAAAGGTAAGCTTTTTCCCCCAGTAGCACTTTCTGGATTCTCTACTAAAATAGTCTTTAGATGCAAAATGCCTTCCCTTTTTTGGCCAACTTGAGGAATGCGGGAAAGATCTGGAAAAGACATTTTCATTTTTCAGGTCTCTCCCAAAAATCTTCACAATCTTCCTGTCATTTCTATTCCTTTTCCAATCCATCTTATACTGGATCCTCCTCAAATGCCTGAAAATATTTAGGTAAAATGTTTTGTCAATGGCAACCTAAAGACAGTAGATTGTGGGCTGATGCTTCTCTTCCCTCCTGTCAGGATCCATTAATGGAAAAAGAGTATTTTTACTAGCAATGGGCTGTGTATGGCTTACTTGATGGAGCTGAGTGCCATCATCATCCTTAGTAGGAAGAGCATGGAATGATCTGAGCATATGCCTGCATGTTTGAGTAGTGTTGGGACTTCTGTATTGCAAAGTCTTCCTGCTAGTTTGCACAAATAACACAAACCCCACCGCTTAGTACTAGGAAAACAAACAGAGAAAAGCAAAAATAATTTAGCAATCGAGTATAATTTACTCAACAACACAGTTCGTGTCACCACTTCAGCACTCTCCTAGATTATGCTCATAAATTGACCTACTTGAAGCCTTCTGAACAGCTCTATGCCAAAGAGAAAACCTGGTGCTGAATCTATTGTTTGTACCTTCTTTTCATAGTGTAGGATGGTTTAATCGAGTGTCTTTGTAATTGTGTTAACAGTGCGATGGCTTTGAAATATTATATGCAGCTAACGTTCATGGTTCAACACTGAAACCCAGGGGACGTATAATGCTAAATACTTGTCATTCTCTAAAGAAAAAGCAGACAAATTCAGGATGGTATGTGCTTCCCATCTGTGCCTTGGAGTAAAGTTGCTTTTCTCTATCAGTCATCAGCTTTCCTCTGCTTGATAATCCAATACGTTTTGCCCTTCTTCACTCGGGCATGGTGATGATTGCAGCAAGCAAGAATTCAGTAAGAAAGCAGGAGATTCACATTTGCTGCTGTGGCACTTTATCTTTGTAGTACTGCTGCCTAACGGGGATTTCACGTGGCAGCTCTTTCTAAATACTATACTGGAAAAATCCTGCGTATCCTATTTGTCAAGACCATTTCCTTTCTGCAGCTGTACAGCATTGGTGATCCAACTGCAGCAATTGCTGTTGATACAGCAGCGCCGTGTATTGTATTTATATAGTATCTGTTCAGTCCAAGAATCCAGATGCTTCCCACAAAGAGGCAGCAAAAGGAAAGCACTGGGGATTGGTTTTGAAGTTACATTAAGCGGTCTGACAAAAACTTCACTGAATAAATAGCCCCTTTCAAGAAGGATGAGCTTGCAGTGCTTCTTGTATCAGAAAGCAAAGCATTTAAGAGGGCAAGAAGTTCAGCAGCACCAGAAAGAAACATTTGAAAAGAAAAACAGGAATGGAAAATATTGCTGCTTGCCATGTGGAATAGTATTACTATGAAGGCTGTCACTTTTTCACCTCTCACTTGTAAGCTAGCAGCTTTAGATTTAATCTTAGATTTTCCAGTTTGAATTCTGCACTTTCTGTAAAGAAGGAAAAATAAAGAAAAAAATACCCCTTCCCTCAAAATAAAACTTTGTGCTGTAGGAGCTCAGGGTCCTCGTAATTCCTCCACAGCTATTACAATTTTCTTGCTAATGTTTGTGTGCCATCATCCATTCACTCATGTCATCACTAACCAAGCTATTGACTATTAAATTCTAGTATGCTTTAAAAAGTCACAATAAACAGGGGGGTTACGTTAACCAAACCCTTCACGCATTGCCTGAGCAAGAGCTTCACAACAGGATCTGCACGAGGTTTTATACCCGCCTTGGCAAGCAAAAAATTGCTGACCTTCTAACCAGTCATAGCAAGGAGTTCCCCAGAGACCAGTCTTTCCCAAAAGCACCCTCAATATCGCTGGTGCCTGTGGTAGAGGCCTTGGAACGGCCGCTGCAGCTTTCAGTGCTGCAGGTCTCCCGGGAGGCAGCGAAACGTGTTCCCAGCACCACTGGCACCGACCGTTTTCCTCAGCTTCGTCTGCATTCAGCATGGTGAGCATCCTCCTCCGTGCCCTCCCTTCTCCCCCAGCGCCTCTCGGCTAGCCGTATTTTGGAGGATTGGAGGTGTCAGTTCAGAGGAAGCAACTGAAGCTCGCCCAGAGACAGCCTGGGCCTGGCTCTGCCTCCCGGGTCGCTGCTGGGAGGTTGGTGCCACCTCCTGCGCCTTTCTGATACTGCAGCTCCTCGGGCAGGACCACGTCTGCTCCAGAAGGTGCCGGCTGGGAAGAAGCTTCTCGTCAGCTGTTTCTTCAGGTGATCGTTATTAGAAATAGCCTTCCATCTTCTGCATGAACAAATTCCACCGCTCAAGGACGCTACGTACAGGATACCACTGAGCCACCCACAGACTTTTTGAAACAGATGAGCATTTAAAGGTCTGCTTTGCAGCCTAGTTTCCCGTTTATTGTCCCAGCATCACCAGCAACAATATTAAAAATTGTTACAGAAAATTTTGCTTTCCGACATTGACGTCTTTGTTTCGACTTTTGAGCTTTCAGTAATGAGCACTAGAAAATTCTTATGTTATAAAAATTGAGATTCTCACATATTCTTTACAATCCAAGAAACTCAGGCCCTGAAGAAAAAATGCAAATGAAATGGCTTGATATTTGTGATAAAAGCATGCAAAATGGCTACCTGAAGTTCAAAACTAATGGTAGTTATTACATGTGTCATATAGATATTGAAGCACATAACTTGCAAGTTCAATATCAGATTTGGAAAGATCTACCACACCCTTAATGAGAGCATGTTTTAAGACCTTCAAGGAAATTAAAACATTATCCACCTTGTGCTCTTTCTTTCCATGTCCTCCAAATGGCTTCCATTTTCAGAATTAAATATGAACAAAATATATATGTTTCTGAAGTCTCCCATTAAAGACACCTCCCTGTTGCCAGTCCTTCTTTTCCAGCACCAGAAACCGAGACGACAACTCCCACTCCACCCTGTTTCACACCATTTCTACCATCTCCTCCTGAGTGATCCTGCTGCTAATGTCATTAATGGCCACTCAGAAAGCATGCGACGGCCTTGCAGAGTTGACCAGATGCTTAAAAGGGGCAAGAGAAAGTGGCCACAGGGCAAGAAGGAAAAGGTGTGCAGGAAGAGCATCTACGAGGATTCTGGAAAGGGAATGATTCTCCTCCACAGCAAGAAGGTAAAGGGAAGCCTTTCCTTTCCCAGCTCTCTTTTGGTATGCATTTCAGGTCATACTTTAGAATAAACGAATGCTCAGAAGGAATCCCAAGGCTGTGATACCTCCAGTGCTGTAGTCTTGCAACCATTTAGAAAAACATCTGCAAGGGAGCAGTTCCTGCAGGCAATCAAACGGATTATACTGTCAGTGGCACTTCTATTTTTTTCCTCCATGAGCAGATGAAAATGGCGAGCAGAGCTTCTTCCTAAAATCTCAACCTAGGAAATGAAGTGAAATATAGTTGGACAAATTGTTTTGCTGTGAGGTTTGAGGTGCCACTGTCACTGGTCTGTGCAAGTGTGAGGTACCTGTAGCGGGTGAATTACAAAGGCAGGGTGTTGGAGATATCTGAAGCAGAGGAAGGTTCCCATTTTCAGAATTTCAGATCTTTGGGTGACATTGACAATTCCTTTTCAGCTCCCTGAAAATTGCAATATTACAATGAAAAAGCACCTTAGGCCTTCTAGCTTGTGAATTTGGTGACTCGTTTAATCCCAAGAGGTTACTACACAATTTAGCTAACTGGAGGATGGTAGGAAAAGATGATAAAGAAAAATCCTTTTGAGATTGAGAGGAGTCATGAATCATAAGGGAGAGCCAAGAAATTATGAGGAGCTGAGGAAGATTGGTTACGACAGAAAAAGGGCATGCAGGTAATCTGAGAAGAAACTACCATCTAATGTCATCTTCCACAAAGATAGGTTTTAAAATGAAAAGAAATACATGATTTTCAACTAGGACTTTTCTCTAAGTAAGCACTGCCAAATGACAGACAACCAGCTGCTTCTGTAAGAGGACTGGGGTAACTTTTCCTTAAATAGCTTAAAGAAAGCCCAGAAAATTTGCCATTGATAATTTCTTAATGTTTAGTCACTTTAAGATAGTCCGTAATCATTATTTCAGAGGATACTTCATATGTGAGTTTTGTTGCAGCTTCTGTACAGGTATTTAGAGGCCAAGATTGGCATATTTTAATCATTAAAATATATATATATATATACACAAAATTAATGTCACCAAGTAAGTGTTATGGACAGAGGGGGTAAATTCATCTCATAGGGACTTGGCAAAGGGGTTTAGTCTTGTTGCAGAAGCTTCTGGTTGTTTCTGCAGACAGCTGAAACATGGTTTTATAAAAAAATTTGTGGCAGTCCCACACACAAGTGGTCAAGGGAAAAGCAGGATGTTCTAAAGAGATTTAGGGGTCTGCTGTCAGGCTTAGGACTTCACAAATTGCCTTGGACACTGATGAAATCTGGAAACTTCTCTGAAAAGAAGGCCAAGCAAAGCAACTGACTCACAAAATGAGGCCTTTGTATGGGGCCCATTTCCGCAGTGTTTATGGGTTATATCGACATAGCCCTGTAGCCTGCCAGTTACCTCACTGGACCCGCAGCAACAGGACACTCCTCACCCAGGGGTTGCTCATCCATATGCAGTGTGAATGTACAGCAGTGGACAGCTCTGATTATAGGAAAGCTTTACCCCTCCAACCCAAGAATGAGTTCTTGCTGTATGCCCTTACAGCAAGCATTTAGGGCCATTGCCTACTTGACTTTTCCCTTCTTCCCCAAACCCAAACAACACCTTTCCCAAATTCTGGGAATCTTCCCTTCTTTCTGTTGCTTCTCTCAAACCATCCTCTCAGCCTTCTCTCTCCTTGCAAACTGGCATTGCTTCCCTGACCTTGGAATAACTTTGGACTTTTTTGAAGGAGATTGGAGATGTCAAAGACTTGGCCATGGCGGGGTGAAGCCAGGGTAAGGAGCAGTGGACTTGCTAGATGAAGGGGAGGACATCATTTGCAGAGCCAGGCTGCATGAGCAGGGAAGCATCACATCAGCACCACAGGCAGCGCTGGCACCATTCAACCTCTTACGCATTTCTCTTGGAACAGGGACATTTCTGTTTGGTTTTGA